>OY986435.1:179899765-180137265 GCA_963920525.1 Dichetophora obliterata | reverse complement strand
TCAACCAAACACTTTTGCTCAGACTTATATATTGGTGTTACACAAGCAGTTTTCCACTCTTTTGGGAAAACACCACTAGAAAGAGAGCGATTTATTTGAGATGATAAAATTTTTAATTGATAGGCAAATGATTTGGAAAAAACTAACCGAATTATTCTATAACTAATATTACAATTAATATTTTAACTATAAACCTCTTTACAGAAAGACGATTGTCTTAAATTTGTCAAAAGTTCACTTTTTTAATTTTATCTTTTAAACGAACTTGCTTGAGCGCGATGTTCATCGCATTAGTATTTAGTAAAATGCTTGAACTTTATTTTATGCAAAAAGTTATCGGTGGAGAGAAAGAGTATTGATCCGTCAAGAATGATTTAACAATTTTTTGTTTCAATACTACAAGGAACATTAAAGTTACTCGATTCAGATTTCTCGAAAAAGTTTTCAATGTAAGAATCCGAACAATTTTCGCTATTTTTTAGATTTTAAATATTCAAATTTTTTCTTTTCTTTAATTATTCTAACAATTCAGATCTTTCATAGTGCATTCATAGTGCATGTATAGTACATTGATGCTCAAATGTGGACAAATGTGCAGATAAGCTTTTGTGCTTTCACACGTATATAAAGCTCACGCATACAAAAAATCACCCCTCTGGCATTTCAAGGGGTGAGGGTGCTTCACGTAGTTTCCTAAATGCACGCAAAAAAAATGTATGCATGAACTATAAAATATGTTCTTAAATAGGACAATAAATATATCTAGTGTAGATGATTTAATTCAAAATGATTTCTGCTAATGATCAAATAAAATATTTTTTATAATGAATGCTTTTAATGAAGCGCAATGTTTGCTTTGCTACACATAAGTTAAAACAAGAAATTTTTTTCTAGAAAGTCATTATTGACAATCACATGAAGTAAAAGATTCCTATTTCGGGGAAGAGAGAACAATATTGTTTCATAGATCAAAAAAGGACTTTTTAAAAAAGTAGTCAGAAAACAATAGATCATAAAAATAAGAGCCCAATTAATAGTAATCGTGAGCACCTTTAACAGTTTTAATTAAGCCGATTTAATAAGAAATTTAAACACCGAAGAACTGTTCAACAGAAATCTTATACAACTTATTTCTGTCAGTGAAGAAGCTTAAAGCTCTTTAAAACAGACGTAAAAATGTCTATGTTGTGGGATGAGCAACACTGGTATAGTGCCAGCCAAACAAGCAGCTTAAAGCGACTTGTGCGCTGGTATTCATATGACCGATTGTTGCTTACACGATGCTTACTTATTATTTTTATTAAATAACATAAAAAAGTTAGACCAACAAGAAAAACTCCAATAAAATACATACATATATATTTTGTTTTTGTTGTTTTTGCTGTTGCGCCTTTTCTTCGTTTTTTCTTAAGATAAAAGGCAAGTGCGTGAAAAAAATAAAATGAGCGATCAGTAGCTTTTGTTTTCTTCTAGATTTTCTTATTTGTTGAGCAAAAATCAATGACATCAATCATTTATATATGTATGCAAAATATCAAAATAATTAGATGTTGGTCAATGAAGCCATCAACGAGTCTGTGTAATGAATACAAAAAATATTTACTGTAAATGATTGTGTCCAAAGATTGACATATTTAGGAATCTTTTCTATGAGTCGCTATTCAGTCGATTGGCTTTTTTTGCACTATTTTTTATGTTGTAATTTTTCTTGTTGTGGAAACAAGGCAACAAAAACAGCACTAAACAATTGCAAAAAAGTCGAAACAAGCTGTAACAGCAAGTTACTTAAAGCTACTTACAGTGGCTTACAGTGCGTTTTTAGTTTTTAGCAATTTCATCTCTTGAGATGTTGTCCTCTAGTTTGAAGTACACACAAAATCATGACTTGCTTGATGCTTCGATTGCAGAAATGAAACGAAAAAAACAAAAAAAACGTAATATATACAAACAAACTCAAAATAGTCAAAAAGCAGCTGCAACAAGTCAGCGAATTAAAGTGGCTAAAATCGACTTACAGTGGCTTAAAGTGCGTTTCATCATCGTTTTTTCGCATTATCGTCTCTTCACTTGTTGTCTGCTGGTTTGAGGAAAGCAAAAAGCACACACGAAATCACGTGACCTTTTTGATGCATCGATTGCAAAAATAAACAAGCTGGGAACTGAATATTCTTAAATAAACAAACAAACCCAATGCAGTCAAAAACCATCTGTAACAAGTCAGCGGCGGTAAGCGCGCACTATACGCACCACCAAGTGCTTTTAGCTTGACGCGCTTTCAGCTCGGCTCGGCAAAGCAACAAGTCGCCACTATAAGCCCGCCCTAACGATGAACGATGACGAGAGTAACGAGGTCTATGGGATGAGGGACAAAAATAGAAGGAATCATCTTAGGTACGTGTCATTATTTCATAAATATAAAACGCCACACAAATTTTCATCAAGATTGGACACGCCCTTCGCCCTTCGCCCTTCTCCCATACAAAATTAACAATAAAAGCGCAATATCTCGAGTTGCAGAAAGTGTAAAAACCAAATTAACTAATTTTTTTATTGATTGGACACACAAAACTACGATTTAAAAATTGCATCAATATTTGCCACGCCCTTGATCTACCTCCCATACAAAACTAAGATTAAAAGTGCAACACCTCGAGTTGTAAAAATTATTATAAAAAAAGTTAACTTTTTTTTTATTTATTCACATAAATTATCATATAAAATTTTCATCAAGATCTGCCACGCCCTTTGCCCATCTCCCATACAAAATGAAGAAAAAAGAGCAATATCTCCAGGTGAAGAAAGTGTAAGGAACAAAATTAATTAACTTTTTATTTACTTGATTAACATAATTACAGAATAAAAAATTTCATCAAGACCTGCCACACCCTCGCCCACCTCCCATACAAAATGAAGAATAAAAGTCCAATATCTCGACTTTTAGAAAGTATAAGAAAGAAAATTAACTTATTTATTTTTAACTGGTTTCACTTAATTATCATATAAAATGTTTTGTTCAGATTGGCCAAGTCCTTCACCCGCCTCCCACACAATATTCAATGAAGTTTATTAATTAAAAAATATTTTAATCCATGGGTTTTTTAAATTGTACACAAATCTTAAGAATAAGAGCAAATAATAGAGAAAATTGTTGACTGTCATCAGAATAATTGGTAGAGTAGTCACTCGACACAAAGTCAGACGTAAAGAGATCAGAAATGAAATCAATTGTGTCATCATTCGTATCATGATCTTTATTTAAAATTAATTCATTGATTTCATCGTTTCATAGTTTTCAAAAGTTTTTACAGGTATGATTTAAACTAATTTTTCTAAACTCTTTATGACTAGCTTCTAAAGCAATACTATTAATATTTTTACACATTTAAGCCTACAGCCTTCACTACAATTCTTACACACGGAGATCTTAGTGGTTGAAAATGGCAGCGTAAAATTAGGTAGAGTAAATTGTAACCAGACTAAGTAATTCTAGTGAATGTTTTTGTCAAAACCCCAACAAACAATTTAAGATGAACTATTTTGAAATCAGATGCGTATAACTCGAGATATCTTTGCCCTGGCTGCAAACGACTTTTTTCAACAACACCTAGCAAGAAGATGCATAAATATTAAAAAAAAAAAATCTTTTAGAATATTGGTACGTAAAGAAATTTCAAGTCGCTATATATTATTGCCTTTGCGCAATCAAGCCTTAATTGAGCCCTTTTTTGTTTTAAATGTGGAATTTCATCTTGTCATGTATTTTTTGGTACAAATTGGTGCTCATTTTCGTTAAAACATGCTTAAAAAAAATTATCATAAAATCCTTATTTGAAAGTAGTCTGAGATCAAATTTTGGAAATGTGTTAAGGAAGGCATATTTCAAGACATGCTTTAAAATAAACAAATTCAAAAACGTTATTTTGAAATTGTGCTTGAAACTTTATAAAAAATGTAATTTTTTATATAAATTTGCGCATTTCCGCCAAAACATGATTTGGGGAATTGGGTTTAAAATCCTTATTGTAATGTAGTCTTACACCAAATTTTGGGAATGTGTTAAGAAAGAAAGGCATATTGTTAGACATAGTTAAAAATAAAAATGTACAAAAATGTTTTTATTCTTTAATTGTATATAGAAATTGAGGTTTTTTGGATTTCTAGGACCTTTTTGTGGTATATAAAAATTTTTTAATTAGTTTTTTCAAGTTTTGTTTTTAGCAAGAACTTGTAAAATATATTTTTGCTAAAGTTTCGTATATGAATTTTACTAAAATTTTAGGGGTTTTGGAAAATATTCATTACAAAACTATAAAAACCAGAAACCGTACTAAGAAGTACACATTTTATAATAAAAAGCACAAAATAATAATTATCTTTTGACTTTTTAAATTTTGAGCAATAAATAATAATTTCTGTTTTTTATTTTTTAAGTCAAAAATTAAAAGCAAAATTTGGCCGATATTTTTTACGTACAAAATAACCAGTCATTTTTGATTTTTATTTTTGAAGGCAAAAATAAAAAGCAAAATTTGCCCGATTTTTTTTGAGCACAAATAGCTGGCAAGATTTGCTTTTTGTTTTTTAAGGCTAAATTTGCCCGTTATATTTTTGAGCTCAAAATAGCTGGTTAATTCTGATTTTTATTTTTTAAGCAAAAAAGAAAAAGCAAAATTAAGATAAACCTTAATTTTGCTATTCATCTATTAGTGTTTTGGTTCTACCGTACACTTAAATCCTAATTTTGTTTTTGATTTTTGCCTTAAAAAAAAATCAAAATTTATAAGTTTTTTGTGCCTAAAAATATATCGAGCAAATTTAACTTATTTTTCTTAAAAAAATAAAAATCAAAAACTTACCAGTTATTTTGTGCTCAAAAAATATCGTGCAAGTTTTGCTTTTTATGTTTGACTTAAAAACTAAAAATTAAAATTTACCAGTTATTTTGTGCTTAAAAACATATCGGGCAAATTTTACTTTTTTTGCTTAAAAAAATAAAAAGCAGAAATAATTATTTATTGCTCAAAATTTTAAGTCAAAATTTTAAAAATCAATAGGAAATCACGTTCTACAATGTGAGAACATTGTAATGGTACATTCAAAACGGCGATACAAATCTACAAATCTACAAATAATTATTATTTAGTCTCCGATAAAAACTAAAATTTCGTAAAATGTTCAAGGCAGCATATAAAGACTAAAAATACCACAAATGCAAAGATATCAAATAATCCTTTTAATTAAGACTCCTAACTATAACTTTGCTACTTACTTTTACGAATTTATGAGCTTTTTTCATTTACCTCGTTACATTGTGCGAAACTTGAGTTCGGAGAGCATTCGAAGTCGAACTGGGATCTCTGAGCCTCTGTGGTTAAACCCTCTAGCTTTCTAGCGGAAGCAAAAAACTCGTTTCTCAATTCTATGGTGAATTTAGGCAGATCCGTTGAACTCCAAACACTAGAACAGACAAAATCCCTGGTAGAATTTCAGGTTTGACCTAAACATAGGCACCCATTGTGGGTTGTCACAGCTGAATCCCTCAAGACTACTGAAGATGGAACCGGTAGCTCCTTCCGAAACAGTCTGCCTAGTCTGCTGTGTGATTGACTCTATACAGAGTTGTTTTTGTTGTTGTTGCCCTCTTCAAAACTTTCTTGATCTAAATAGCTCATAATAAAAATCAAGTGAAAGATATATTTTAGCATAACTTTACTTCAGGGCCCGGAACCGAATATTTTTTCTTATTTTTTATTAAATCTAAACCTAAAAAATTTCCACTCTCGATTGGTTTAGAAGATAAAATTCGCGAAAATATAAAATTTCAGTGTAAATTGCGAAGGGCGTGGAAGCTAATTTTCTCTTTTGCATTATACTACCTACTAGAGATGGCCACGTACCGCGCTTTTTCAGAGCCACGAGGCTATATTATACAGAGGTGTCAGTTCAAAGTTCACTCAATTTACGTTGTATAAGCGTCAGGAGGATAGAAGAACAAAACAAAAATGATTATGCTTTTACCTCAGCACCTATAGAAAAGTATAGGCAGCGCCAAAAAGAACGCTGAGGCAAAGCATAATTATTTGTTTTTTTTTTCTTCTATTCTCCGGACGCTTGTACAACGAAACTTGAGTTCGAAGAGCATTCGAAGTCGAACTGGGACCTCTGTATAGCCTCTGCAATGCAAATATTTTTAAGTTGAAACATAAATTTAAGAAACATGTGTAACTTTTTCATAGCTACTTTGTAAAGTTATAAATCGGGCTTATTCGCGCGTGTTTGTGCGTGTTCTTGCGTTTTTGTTCTTTATCTTGCGTTTTTGTGCAAGCACATAATATAAATTTCCCGTGTTATAAGTGCCCGTGCAAAAGGTCGTCGTGCTCGTGCGTGCCCGTGCCTCAAAAATGTTGCACGCGCCCATCTCTACTACCTACCATACATGTGATCTTAATAAATAAATAAATATAGCAATATATATACAGTTCCATTTTATGAAAATCAAGTGATTTTTATATAGAATCACAACAGTCCTTTTATTCACAAGATTCTGCCTAAGTTTGTTATGCCATATGAGCTTTTACTGGAAGCTTGAAAAATATTTGCGCTTGGAAAATATAGATCCAGTGGCATTGGCTTTCTTCACGCTTTTTTCTACATTGATTTTACATGTCAGCTTGCTGTCCAGGACGACTCCTAGATATTTTGTGTGAGTTTTCGGTATGAGACGTATGTCGTTTAATTTTGGTGGTTTTGGCTTAATTTGGAACAGAACCAGATCCGTTTTATCTGCGTTAATACTAAGACCGAATGAATTTGACTACCTAAGTACTTCTTTGAGTGTGCTCTCCGTTTTTGAGTAGTTCATTGACAATAAGATTCCATAGTGAGGGCGAGAGGACCCCTACCTGGGGTGTCCCACTGCTAGCTCCCCTTTCCATGGATTTGGCGACCCACTCAGCTCAAACCCTTCAGCAGTTTAGCAACTTGTCTAAACATAGGTTTATACCTAGTGGTGCCTCTATTGCACGTAATCCAATAAGGATTGCGGTAGTTGATACATTGTTGAATGTACCGAGATGTCTAGAAAAACACCGAGTGAGTATTCTTTGTCGTAGAGGGCTTTTCCTATGCCTAATACCAGGGAGTGTAGTGCCGTTTCAACCGATTTCCCTTTCATGATGTGTGTTAGTTTGTTGATAACTGGATTGCATCATTCCTTAGGTGCAAGTCAATCAGTTTCTCGAGGGTTTTGAGTACAAATTTGCACCTTAGAAAACATTATTTTTAGAACCACTTTCACAGAAAAAACAAACTTTTACGCATTTTACAAACACAGCGAGCCGATTGCTACACTCACGGCCAAAAAAAGCCGACTTAATATTTTAATGACAAATATTCCTTTTTTTTTTAAAAAAAAAAAAAAAAGCACAATCAAACTTTATAGAACTTCTTAAAGAGGGAAATGTTGAGAGTCCATCACAACTGTAGTGAAATAGACAAACGCGTTAACGACAATTTTCGATATCGTTAGTTAGCGAAAACTGTCATTTTCTATGAACGTGGATCGCACAATGACCGATAACGACAACTATTATTATCGTTAAATTTTTGAGAATTCCTCTACTGATTTCACCTCTCAATTTCGTCACAATTTTTTTCAATCTATTTTTAAAGTTGAAGTAAGTGTTCGAATTTTGTTTATAGACGAGGGATATTAAAGCGACGAAAGATAGTAAGGAAAAATGAGCCGTCTTTTGTAGCTTTCATCTCCCTAGAAAAACAAACATGAGTGAGAAATGTTCGCAATACTGTCGTGATTGAATGAGACAAGTGTGGACAAAATCCATTTCTTGAAAAATTTCAGGCCGCTCTCAAGTGGTTTAGAAGTTATACGGGTTCAAAGTTGAAAAAAATTACCATTTCAAGCATATGAAAACGACTAAATTTTTTTAATGTGAAATAAGTTGTAAAAAGAATGTTTACTTATTAAAAGGTTGAAATGTGATCGATTAAATGAGATATCAACAAATAAAACCCTTTGAATCCATTAGAAAATACAAAGGATCAAAATTCCGAAACTTCCCCTTTTCGAATTTACTTTCGGGAGTTCGAAAACAAATTATTTCAACATCAGACAAATAAATAAATAGAAAAATTTAAAAACTGAAGTGTTTTTGATCAACGTTGTATTTTTTAGATGTGATTTTTAATGGATTTCATTGCAATTGCAATTTTCGCACAATAAGAGTAAGATTTCGCACAATAAGACGAAGATTTCTCTCGAAGAGAACCTATACAAATTCATCGAAGAATATTGCGAGATTCCATCAACCCTTTGGAAATGGATTACGAAATGTAGGAAATGCAATTAATAAATTTCAATTAACATATTCAAAGGTTTAAAAAAAATATGGCATAATTTTACTTTAGGACCCAGACACGAATATTTTTCTTATTTTTATTAAATGTACTTGGGCCCCCTAAGCCAAAATATGAAAACAGAAATTGTTGCTCTCGTTTGGTTAAGGAGATAAGTTAAGGTAAAGTTTGATAATTCAGTTAAAATTTTTAAGTGCGTTGAAGCTAATTTCTCCAAATACAATGATTAAAAACAAAACGAGGGTATTCACAAGGTGTGCTATCATTCATAATGTCATTTTGTTCTAAGATTTTACACTAGTTTAAACATTTTATTGTTGCCTTCCATATAAAAAAGCACAAATATATTACAACTCTGAAAGCTATGTTTATTGAAGTGTCGAAATCAAACAGCTGGTTCTTAATTGCATTTATTTATCTTGTAAATTTTAAATGTAAAATTTTAGGACAATGACATGATAGCACACCTTGCGAATACCCTAAATGTAAAATTTGAGTTTTCACTATTCTACAATTATGCCCAACGAAAAATTTAGTTGAGTAAAAAGTGCCATATCCTACATATGTTGCTCATTGATTTTGCGTATTTTTCTGCTTTAGTATTTCGTAAACAAACGCACAAATATAAACTATCATTGTGAATACAAATAGTAAAATTTCTGCAACCCTGAACGAGCCATTGATGTTGATTTGTTCGCTCGCATTTTACTTAAGCGCAAAATGAAGAATACAGAAAGAGACAGCAATGTGAAAACAAAAATGGTGTTATTTTCATTTCAGATGTATTTGCAGAAAAATTAATGATAGATTTTAACAAACCTGGTCGATTAAGCGACAGTCGGCGATTCATTGGCTTATATTTTACACACAATTTAACTTTAAAATTAAAATTTAACTGCATGAGTTTCTTTATTTGTATTGAGGATCTTTCTTTTCGTTTTCACATCTTTTCAGCAATTTTTTTATTTAGCAACATTGGATGACAGCCATAGATGAAAAAAGCGTAGAAAATGTAAAAGAAAATTGCACGCAAGTAAACAACGTGATATTCATAAAGTATTAGAAGACGACTGCAGCGACAAATTTTTAGGAACGACGGGCATTTGAAAATTTACTTTTTTCCTCACTTTAAACTAAAAAACATTTTAAAACAATACGCGATGTTTTTAATTTTCACTATTTCATATTTTACACAATTTATTTACACATATAAAGTCTTACAGCATTTTTTTGGCAATTTAATGCAATAGCCGCCATCAACACAAACTAAATAAAAATGTGGTGCAATTAATGACAGCCTATACGGCACAATGCTTACTTGAGTGATGACTTTGTGCATCGATAGTCTTTAAGTTCACAATAGATTCCAGCTAATTCAATGTAACAAATAATTTTGACAGCACTTGCTAATTTGTAATTTATACACTACATTTAATGCCAATAGTTAATGCGAGAGAGTGCGAGCTAAGTATTAATGTATATAATTTTCTCTCATTCTTTCATGTGGTAGAGAAAACCAAAGCAAAGTGCAAAAAGCAATTCCGTCCAATTTCACTTTTGAAAACAATTCATAATTTTAAGTTTATCCGAAATTTCTACGAAATTCAATAAGCTACAAATATTTTTTCATTTACACATTTAACTCCAAGCAAATCAATTTATTGTAAAGATGCACAATTTAATTCGCTCGGTTTGATATTTTCACACACTTCAGCTGCAATGCTACGAAATTTTCCTGGTCATTTTAAGTATATTAAGTTCGTTCAAATCTTATTTTATCTTTATTTTGGTCACACTAACACTCAAAATTAGTTCAAAATAGTTTCTGTATATTTTTTGGGTATATTTTTATAATTTTGATAAAATTTAAGACGTTCACGGCTGTTTCCAGCAGTTGTGGCAGACTTCACCTTAGAGGTGAGTTTAATTGCTATAGTGTGTGTACGTTAGAATGGGGAGTGAATTGAAAAAAAACTTCGATGTTATCAAAGCGAAAAAGTATATACCGATCTCTCTTACACTTGTGGATAATAGTCATTTGGTTTGTGGTTGAATAAAGGTCTCTGCCCACTTACGGCGCGTAACGAAACGACTGTAAACCGGCTTCGAAAAGGCAACGTAATGTTCAATGCACACTTAACGAAACGGCAACAAAAATTTTAATTAAACAAAACAATAAGCGCAGAATTCTCTAGTACACAATTAGCTTAAATAGCTTTGCTATTAGATGACGATGTAGAAAACTGATAAAATCATAGATTTAAGATTGATTTTATGCTTTAAAAACGACCTATCGATGTCGAATTTTTACTTTGCACAATAAACTGTTGGAATCCATTGTAATTTTTGTAAACAAAGAGAACGACAAGCCGGTCAGAATTCTTTGAAACGATCTCCACCGGCTTTTTCGTCGGCGTCAACAGTCGTTGCCGTTTCATTGTCGCTTAGTGAGCATGTATACATAAGAACACATGGTAGTTATATTTTGTAGTTTCGTGTCGTTTCGTTACGTGCCGCAAGTGGGCAGAGACCTTAAGTTGACGAGACTGCTTACATTAAAGGGTATTGCTCACGGTTCGAGAGTGGTGAAAGGTTATTCACAAGCCCCGTTCACACTTAAAATCGCTCATCAAATCGTTTGAACACAAAAGTGTTCATATTAATACAATTTTTTGTCCATTCCATTTTGTCTTGAACACCGAAGTTACCACATCACGATGACGAAAAACTTTTATTAGCACTTGTTATTAAAATCGTATTGGTAGAAGAAGAAATTATTTGCCACAGTTTATTATTATTTTCTTATTTTCTTTCGCTCCTCCTATTGCCGCGATTTGCTCAGATTGAAAAATTTTTTTACTAACAAAATCGTTTTACACAATTTTACGAGTGTTCACATTGGTAAAATCGTTCGTAAAATCAGCAGAAAATTAAAATAAATATCATTTTCATTAAATAATTTAGACTCGTTCAAATTTTAACTCAGACTCGTTCAGACTCGTCCTCAATTAATGTATTAAAGCCTCAAGGACCGAATATATGGCACAAATTATTTGCGCAAATCCGAGCTTGTGCAGTTCAGTTGTGCCGTCTGTGGCCGGTTAGTGCAACTGGTTGCGTAAAAATTTAAATTATTTTGATACCTACACAAACTTTCCCCTCTCCAATTTGCGCAAATAATTTGTGTCGTTTATTCGGCCCAATAGCCTAAATCATGGTATAATTATTTGACAAGGTAGCCGTGACAGTTTTTTGACGATTGGTAGTTGTCAAAAACAGCTAAGGGAGCTGTAGTTTGCTGCTGTTGACTAGCTATGTGCTTATTTTCAACTTTTATTTGATTCATTAAATTTGTTCGCGAAGGTAGTTGGAATGTTTTAAGTTTGCTGCGATTGACTAGCTATGTTTCTTATTTCTTATTTTTCCACATTTCTTTGACTAATTGCATGAACAGCTAATTTTGACAACTACCCATCGCCGTTCGTGAGAAAAAAGCCTATCTACGCTACTACCTTGTCAAATAATTATACCATAGCCTAAATATATAAAAAAAAATTGTAGCCTTAATTGGTTTCATCAGAGAGTATAGTATACAGAGGTGCCAGTTTGGAATTCACTCAAATTACGATGCACAAGCGTCAGGAGAATAGAAGAAGAAAAAAAATATTATTCTTTTGCCTCAGCAGTTGTTTTATGCGCGCCTATAGAAAAGTAAAGGCAGCGTCAAAACGAATACTGTGGCAAAGCACAATAATTTTTGTTTTTTCTTCTATCCTTTGGACTCTTCTACAATGAAACTTGATTGGAAGAGCATTCGAAGTCGAACTGATAAAGAGTATAAGAGTGGCTTAGGAGATAAAAATCGAGTAAACTTAAAATTTCAATGCACATTTTTAAGTGCGTGGAAGCTAATTTCGGTTTTAACGATATAATAATCCATAAATGTGGTCTTGTTAAATAAATAAATGCAGTGTAGTTTCATTTTAAGAAAACACAGTGTTTTTTATTAAGAATTACGTGAATCCGTACAATCAGAAGATGCTGCCTTAGTTATTTATGCCATGCGAGCTCTTACTGGAAACTTAAAATGTTTGAAAAATATTTTGCTTTCCTCTACCATCGCATATTACTTCATACTTTTATTTAAAATCTCAGAAATATCACCATCAACAGCACTGCTTTCAAACGGAAAACACTTTGTATGAGCATTGATATTTGGTGGCATCAAATTTTATCACCTAAACCATTTACGAGCGACTTTTTAGAAAGCTCCATTGAATTTGGGGACTCCAAATAAACGTTAAGAAAAAAAGACACAGTTTCGATAATATCGTAAGAATATACGTTGAATTCCTTTTTATGCAGTTATTGAGAAAAATTCAGGTTTTTCTTTCATTTATATTTTTCAAAACTATTTTAAAGCATTTCATCTTCTAAATAAAAATTACTCAAAAACAAATTGGTTTTGTGCGTAGTAAAATTATAGAAGGTAGATGCATTTCGGAGAAACAGATTGCCGAAACTGTCAAAACGAAGTTGACAGCTTATAGAAAATCTGAAACCTATGAGAAAGTGAAAATTGGCAACATTTAGCGGAGTCAACTGTTGTAAACTGTTATGGTAGTAATATTATTTAATGTCGTATAATTATATATTATATATATAATTATTTAATTATGTAAATAATTTAATTGCAAAGGTTTCTCACTCAAACTTCAGCATTCTTTTAGTGTTTCAGCGAATTTGAACACAACAGTCTGTTACCAAGTCTTGTTCTCATTCGTTAAACAGCAACTTTGGCCATTTTGGATATGAGAAAGAGAACTCAGTCCGAAATGCATATACCTTCTCTAATTTTACTATGGTTTTGTGTAATAATTTTTCGTTTGATATTCTTATTGATAAATTTATTGTTCTTGTTAATTTTTATGTTGGTTAAAACTAAATGTAATTCAAAGTTATGTTTAATAAATGAAAATAAATATATCGGAAAAATATGAATTATTTATTTTTCCTGTAGTAAAGAGCATATATATGTATATATTAAAAGAAGTTTAAAATTTCAATTTTAGTTAACAAAATATATTTTTAATATAAAAAAATATAATGCATAATACATATAATTCGACTGATATTTCAAAAATACATAGAGTTTTGAAAGGAAGCTATACACTGGCTCCGTAGCTACACGCTTCTGTATTCTCTGTTGTATTTAAATATCTTGCTTAAAATAAGCAAAACCAATAACCAACGACAAAAAAGAAAGCAACTAATGTGTATTTATATATGTACGTTTTACATTCATATAAATAATAACAACAACAATAAAAGCAGAATAACAACAAACGGCACGATTGCGAACCAAATAAACAACCACAACAGCAACCATAAAAGCATAAGTAGCTACTAAAGCAGTTTGTGTATTTCTCATACGAATATATGAATTTTGGTACATTTTTGATATTTTGGCGTACATTTTTTTTTCTACGATGAATATTAAAGGATGTAGGCATACCCCAAAGTTCCAACTAATATCCTTAAATGTGCTTGAAAAAATTTGTGAAAATGACCCCCATGCAAACCGTTCTGTAAGAGGTTTCTACGTCAAAACATATGCGTCGTTGAACACACGAGAGAACCGAAGCTTTTCGCAGTTTCATAGATTTGATAATTGGATGGGTTTTTTAATAAAATAACTTTTTAATTCAAACATTTTAAGTCATAAAGTTAATTAAAAAAATACACGTTAATATTCACCAGTAAATGTTATTACATTTTATTGTTATTGTATTATGTCAAATTAATTTTGAATTATTTTTGTAAATGTTTTCAATTATTTTCATGGAAATTTTTTAAGGGAACATTTTTTATACATGTGAATTTATTCACATCGCACCCACAAATTTTCAAAAAATCAAAATTTTTCTTGTGATAGAATATTTTAGAGTGAACCTTTAAAGACATAATTTCAATAAAATAAAAGAAATTTTCCAAAAAAAAAATTTTTGTAAGCATATATACCGAAGCGAGTTAATGTAATTTTTTAAGGTATTTTGTCATTAAACACTATTTTCTCAAAACAACGTTTCTCAAGTTGAGGATTTAAAGCAAAGTATTTATCCGTTCGTTTTGAAATTTTAGCACGTTAACCTACACATTTTAATAATAAGCAGGGCTTGGATGTTCATGACCTAAAAAGCTGCTAAAAATGGCCTAAAGAAATGACAAAAATTACCTAAAAGCTGCAGAAAATTACATTAAAACAGACAAAAATTATCTTAAAAAGGCAAACAATTACATAAAAATATAAAAAAATAAAGGTTTAAATATAAAACATTTCTAAATTTAAAATTTATTGCATAAAATTTTTATAGCGTTAAAGTATATCACATTGTACATTTTTGAGTTATTAAAATTGAAGGAACGTCGATTGTCTGGCAAAATGTTTTTGTAAACAGAAAAAAATTTATTTCTACTTCTGCACTGACGATAGGATAATATTTAAAAGACGATATGTCATCGGATGTAAGTTCCTCTTTTAATTTCATAGTTTTAAAATGTTTACCCCCTAATATTTCAGCAATAGAGGATAAAAATAGAGTTAATTAAAACTAGCATATCCTGAGCTTTTATCTTACACTTCAGTTTCACCACGCGCATAGTTTTTTCATCGAGGTCTATAAACGAAGCTACTCCTTTTTCGATAGGAATAGTTTTTGATTGAGAAGACTCTATTGTTAAGGAATATGTTTAAAAATGCAAATTTTTTAATAATAAAAAAAAATCTATTAAAATTTCGCTAAAATGACTTAAAAGACCGAAAAATGCTCTAAAAATTAAAAAAGTCCAAAAATGACAATAAAAAAGTCAAAAATCGCTAAAAATTACCAAAATATGCCATAAATCTAGCAAAAATTACATAAAAACTAAAATCGGTAAAAAATGACAATAAAATTACCTAAAAACTTTTCATATTTCGAATTTAGGAAACATAAATGGACGTTCTAGATAACCAGAAAATGTCTTAGAAGCAGCAGAAAAAATCACATGTCATCGAAATCCTAGCCCTGATAATTAGAATGGCATTCAATTTTTTGAGTTACAACAGATTTTCCAACCAAATGTTTTATGTATTTATGTAGACTTATGGTTACGTGTGGTAGACAGCACTTACATGGTGGCCCAAGATAAAACAAAGTACAGCAGCTAACTGACAAAGTTGCAAAGAATGGTGTGCTATTAAACATACTGGGGGAAAAACAATAAAATAGAATTGTGGTGGGTTCCAGGATACGAAAGGGCTGATTGCCTTGCCAAAAGAGAAGGGTATCGAACTCTTAAAAGACCCGAACCATTCTGTAGCCAGGCTAAAGGCTACATTCTCGAAAAAAATTAGAATATGGGAAAACAAAAAATGTCGGTACCACTGGAACGACACTAATGTATAGCCAAGAAATTATTAACTCTCAGCAAGGCTAATTCTAACTAACTACTTCACAGGTACTCAGATACCATCAGATTCACCCATCTTAAAAAGATTGGTCTATTTGAATCATATGTCTGCAGACTATGACAGAAGGAGGAAGAAACTCCTATGGGTCGTAGTGCACATAGGCCCACAACAAACTAACTAACCAACTAGCAACTGATCCTTTTTTCATGTACTGAAATAAGGAAATACATGTGTTCAATAACTTAGCTACCTTATATATAAGTATTTGAATGAGTCTCGTAGTTGAATTGAAATAAGTTTGAAACCGGCTATTTTTCAACATTTTGTTATGCGCACAAGAAAAATCATTAGGGGTATTCACGGGTTGATGCGAAACGCAGTTGCAACGATGCGAAAATGCATGATTGCGAACTTTTGCATCATTCCAAAAACAAACACATTGGAAGCAATTTTGCAACTCTTCTTGAATTACGTACTGCTCAAACCAATTGCGAGAACGCACAAGCAGTGATGCTAAACAGATGATTCATGTTGTGGTTGTTTTCAAACATAGTTGCCACCTGGGTAAAACTGTAAAAAAGTTAAATTTGTACGTTGATTTTAATAACTTTTTATGATTTTGAAATGAGGTGGCAATATATTTAGTGTTCATTCGGCATTTAATTTTATTGCATAATTAAGTTACAATATTGATGTTCACGCGTTAGTGCGAAAAATATTTTGCATGTTTACACTCTTGCAATTTGCAACAACCCGTGAATACCCCTATTATAACTTTTTTATTTATTTAAAAATTTCGAGTGATTTATAAAATTATATATTTTATGATATACAAATTGCACAAATATTTTACGAAATTTAAAGTGGGATGACATTTTTAAAAAAATTAATTCATGAATAGGTTTGTTCGTTAACAAAAAAATTGCTACAAACGGTTACAATTTCTTACAAGTAAAGCGTTCACGTAATCAAAAAACTTGCACCAAGAGAGAACAACGAAAGTTTAAAAAGTAAGAGAAGAAGTAGCTATAAATTTTTGGTTGTACAATTTTTACTTGTGAATAGGAAAAAACTGGCAAATTGGTTAGTAATATAGTTTCCTATAAGCCCAACAACCAAAGATTAAATTAAAAACATTCTCTTCTTTGAAACAATTGAGAATCGTTCTGTTTTTAAATGAGTTGCAAAAATTTGTCATTTGTGAATATGCAAAAAAGTCAAAATTGCTTTGCCATGCTGTGTTATAAGACCTCTCATAAATAGTGGGCCCCCTATATCAAAAACAATATGTGTATATTTGCTTTTGTATGATCAGATTGAAGAAAGTTTTTCTATTTTAAATTTGTGGATAAAGGTTTTACAAGAAGTAAAAATTAATGGTATGGTATGATTATAATAATATGATAGTATGTTATGATGGATATAGTATGATTACTTGATGGTAAAATAACATTAAACTTTTCGAAATTGTATTAAAACAGATTTAATCTACTCTTGCTATATATAAAATGGGACTTTTTTAGTATGACTATAGTAAAGAGTAAATAAATTAACTACCTAAAAATCTATAATTTTTTTCTACCGTGCGTAGCAGCCACACACATATTTATAATACTGCATGCAGCAAGCAGGCGAAAAAATAATCACTTGACATTTATAAACAGCCTCGCTCTTTTTGACACAATTTTTTGACGAGTATAGCAAAATTTATGGTGCGAAAAACCCAAAGAAGTAAAATATAAGGAAATGGTGTTGCTAACAGACACACTGTACGTGAACTGTCGCACCATTCTTAAATCGTGCGAGCGAAAAAGAGAGTGTTTTTTGACATTTCTGAGAACCCTGGCATTTGATTGGAAGACTCCTCAGCACAATAGTTGAAAATAATTTAATTTTAAGCATTTTTCACTGCTTTAAAAGTGACAATATCAAAGAAAAAAACCACAAAAATAAATGCATCATGAGTTGTGCGATTAAAAATTGTAAAAATTCCCAAAAACTTAAAAACAATGCGCTTTCGTTCCACAGGTAAATATGTCAATAGGGTTTGAATTCTTTTAACAAAAGTGCTTTATTCAGTTTCTAATGATATTTTTTTATCTTATTTGTTTTAGAAAGATATATATTTCTTATTAAAAACTGTTTAAAAATGCAAATTAGACCCCGTTGATTTTGCGCCAGTTTACTCAAACCACATCTCTCAAAACACAAACACTGCTTCAGGGGCGTAGTCATTTTTCACAGTTGAATATATTTTTGGGGCGCTCTTATTTTTAGCATATTGAATGAGACTTAGTACTTGTTTGTTAATTTTTTCTGATTCTGCACGACAACTAGGCACAAAAAAAAATAAGGATTTTAAAAAAGTAATATAATATCATTTGTTATTAAAGTTCATGTTTAGAATTTATAGGCCTTCAAATTTAGAAAAATTACCTAAAAATCTTGCTGTTTTTCTCGTTTTTCAATAAAATTAAGCTTTATGGGTATTAAAACAAAAATAATGCGCGTATTTATACAACGAGGTGTCAAACATAAAATTCCATGCATAACTTTTTAAGATATAATTTTTTTTTATAATTAGAATTTGTCTGAAAAACTGGTGGTTTACCTTTTACGAAAGCAATCCATTAAAAATATAACTACATCCAGAAGTACTCTAGAGAGCGAAGCTTGTGTTGGACTTACTGAGGTTTGTAATCCCTAAGCAGCGGCCGCAGACCTCCTATTAAAAAGGGACAACTAAATACATTTTAGCGATTTTAAGTAAAAAAAATTATTGTATCTTAAATGCATGTATTTTTATGTTTAATATCTTGGTGAATAGATACTTGTAATTTATCTCTTTTGACACCCATAAAATTCACTTTTGTTGGAATAATTAAAAAATCAGCTAGATTTTTACTCCACTTTTTCCAACGTTGGATGCCTATAACTTCTGAGCCAATTGCGAGCAATCTGAAATTTTTTAAATAATTAGAGTTGTTGCTATTCTTGAAATGTTCCTTAAATTTTAATGCAATAAGAACAAACTTTATCAGTTTGGGCCTTCTTTTACGATACAACCGAATGCGACCCTTTGTGATTGTTTCTGTATTTGTGTGAACCAACACCAATATAAAAAATACCACACTTTTCTGCTATTACACCACTTCCTTATATTTTACTTCTTTGGAAAAACCGCTTCCACCTGGATAATTACACATGTTACTAAGGGTTTCGGACGATCCGACAAGTCGGACATATATGGCATGCTTGACGACAAGTCGGATCATTCGAAAGCAAATAAGACAGTCGAACCGACATGTCGGACGAAAGTCAAAAAGTTTTGATTTTTCTGCCGGTCGGACCGACATGTCCGACACTTGGTGCATTTTTTCATTTCAATAAAAGCGTCAGCGGGTGAACAGCGACGAAGCGGGAAAATATTATACAAAAATATTATGAACAACGTTAGAAACATTGAATTATAGATATAATGAAATAAAATCAATTAAAATTTCTCTAAAGTATGGAATATTACTGTCAATTATAAGGGCATCTAAAAATTGCTTTGATATTATGCCGATGTGTTTTGTTTGAGAGCCTGCAATGGAATGAAGTCATCGTACATGTCGGACTGTTCGAAAGCTCAAAGAAATTTTCTCTGTTAATTTGTCATCGGACATGTCGGATGACAAGTCGGATCGTCAGAAACACCTAATGACTACATAACTCTATTGTGACCTCGCGAAATGTTGGCGTCACAATGAATTTTCCAAAATATTATATCAGCTGTTTTTGACATTACACTTTTAATTCATAGAAAACTGTTGTTTTTTCCATAGAAATAAAATATATTTTACTTCGTTGGTTTTTTCTCATATCCATTTTACTCAAAGAAGTAAGATATTTGACTTTTTTGATTTTACTTTTTAGACTGTAAAAAGCTTACATTTTTTAAATATGACAAAAATCAGCCGGCTCTACCGATTGGACCCAAAGAAGACCCTATTTTTGCTTTGCGATGTGCAAGAAAAATTTAGGCCTGTGATTCCGCTGTTTGATTCGATGATAAAGAATATAAATAAATTAGTAAGACCTTCAAAATATGGTTTTCTGAAATTTATATAAAAAAGAAACAAGCAAATTTTCTTATCATTTGTCATTTGTTTTAATGTCAACAATTTGTCATCAACATTTGTTTTATCGTTAACGCCGCAGATGCAATCAGGAAAGGCTTTGGAAATACCACTTATATGCACTGAACAATATCCCGAAAAATTGGGCAAAACTGTGTCGGAAGTCGATATTGCACATGCTTGCGCTGTTATAGAGAAAACCAGATTTAGCATGATGGTACCCGAAATGGAAGTACAATTCAAGAAAATCTTTGGTGGAAAACCACGCGATGCTGTGCTCTTTGGCATAGAGGTCTGAAATATGTAAAAATTGTATCTATGTGAAAAGAAACAGCTTTACATATTTACAGTCACACGTTTGTGTAGAACAAACAACTATAGATTTGCTGGACAACAACATAAATGTTTTTATGGCGGTTGATTGTTGTGCCTCTCGTCTAAAACAAGATCGTGATATGGCCATTGAACGTTTACGCCAAATGGGAGCAATTATCACTACAAGTGAGAGTTTAATCTTTAATTTATTGCAAGATAAAAATCATCCAGCATTTAATGTGGTGCGCAAGCTTGTTGCTGAACCATCACAGGACATGCAATTGAGTAAAACAACTTCGAAGTGAATTTGAACTTTAGTTGATAAAATAGTTTTATTAGTTCTAAATATATTTAAATTAAATGCCAAATTCAATATACTAGTAAAACCGTGTGGCTAATTTCATACCCAAATTTGTTTTAAATATACAGGATTAAGAATATTTCTTGATTTTCAGTTGAAAATGTTTGAACAAAAATGTTTCATTACCAGTTTTCAATTTCTCATTAAATATTTGTGAAAATTTTTAATAATTAAACAATTTCCGATCAACAGTTGAGAAATCTTTTTTCTTATAAGAAACCATTCCAGTATCACTTTGATATTGAAACGATCAAATCATAGTTTTAGCTATGAAATTCAGAGACCGTACCAGTTATGGTTTTTATCAAAAAAGTCAGATATTAACAGTTATTATATAACTTTTATTTTTTCCGACAAAACTACTAGTTATTTAATACCTTTTATTTTTTCGGGCAAAAATAACTGTTACTTTTGACTTTTATTTTTTTGGTAAAAAATAACACTTATGTTGTGCCTTTTATTTTTCGGTCAGAAATATCAAGCAATTTGATTTTTTTTAAAGGCCACTTGAACGGCAAAAAAATTTTATGCAATTTTTATCGTCTCATCAACGCGCACATTTTGAGCTATAAAACTTTTTAGTATATAAAGTTTTTGAATCGTCCTTTGAAAAAATACTAATTGCCTGATATTTTTGACCGAAAAAATAAAAGGCACAAAATAACTGTTATTTGTTACCTAAAAAATAAAATTCAAAAGTAACAGTTATTTTTGCCTGAAAAAATAAAATGCAAAAAAAAACAGTTAATTTTTATTTTTATAGTAACAGCCAAACATTTAAAAGGCATTTAATATTCGCAAAGCTGCTGCCATTACCATAATAATGGTATATTTAAAAAAGTCTTCCGGCCACTTTTTCATCATGCCTTTTTCATCTGAAAATTGTAAAATAACAGTTATTTTCGGTCAGCGTAATAGAATCATAGCTATTAGCCGATATGTGGCGCTAAATACCTCATATTTATAGGCATATGTGACCATCTCCGAGAAAAGGGACCTAGTGTGTGAAAATTAAGTTTTGAGAAAAACGCATTTAAAGTCTCATAATGCATTTTTATCGATTTTCCCAAGTTCGTTTTACACAACAAACACAATCCGCCAGCAGCAGCAGCAACATTAACATCAACAAATCGCTTAGTAAAACAACAACTATAGCGTTAAGCAACAGCACCATCACCGACATGACCAACATTACCAATAGCAACAGCATCAGCAACCACAATAATAATAATCATATTCAAAGTCTGCAACAAACACAGCAGCACCAGCAACAAGCACAACAACAACAGCGTTTATAACAACAACAACGAAAAGAGCAACAACAACAGCGTTTATAACAACAACAAGAAAAAGAGCAACAACAACAATAACAGCAGCTAAAACAGCAACAATAAGAACCACAACATTTGCAACAGGAACAACAACAACATTGGCAGCAACAACAATTTTTTTCTACATAAAAAATTGTATGCTATGTTAAATTTTTTTTTGACATTTATAAAATTTTTTTCAGGTTGCGTATCATTTTAGATTACCACGAGGCACACAACGTAGCTTCTAAAACGGACTTTAGACGATAGGGTCGTAAGAAACCTATCGTCTCACTTTCGTAGGCACTACACTACACTAGGGACATAGGTACACTATAAAAAAAGGAAAGAGTTAGGATTTTCAAGCTTAAAAAAAAATAGAAGCAAATCTAGAGGGAAGAATGCTACGAACACCCCCACACACACCCCTTACTCCACATGCACCCCTTACTCCACACACCGGAGAGGGAGATAACACACCATTCATAGACTTTGAGACTAACCCTCTTACACCGCCAACACAAATACAAACGGTTGCGGTAAAATTACCTACATTCTGGACGAGTTGTCCAGACGCTTGGTTCGCACATGCGGAAATACAATTCCAAGCGAAAGGAATCACAGTTGATAAGACTAAATACGAATACCTGGTAACATCGCTACCACAAGAAGTCATAGTCACTGTGCTAGACTTTATCCAAAAACCGCCAACACAAAACACATACGAAGGGCTTAAAAAGACATTGCTCGATAGATTTTCACTGAGCGAAAACAAGCGATTTGATAAAATCCTTTCGGATTCTGAGATGGGTGACCAAAGGCCATCTCAGTTCTATCGGTCACTTTTTCTACTAGCTGGATCAACAGTTAGTGGCGATTTAATTTACAAATTATGGTTACGCAAGTTGCCAAAAAGTTAAATATCGCCTTAACCGGGTCCGAACACAGAGAACTAGAGGTACTCTTAAAACTAGCAGACGATTTATGGGAAGTCATGACTGGTAGTGAAATTTCTACCATGTCTAAAAAGCCAGCTTCCGGCTCAGAAGAAGTAATGGCGATTACCCAACGTTTCGCGGAGACCACGTCCAAAATTTTAGAAAACTTTAATAAGTTGACACTGGAGGTACAGAACTGAGAAGTGAACGTTCTCGATCACAAAGCTCAAACTTCCAAAGTACTCCAGACGTCGTTCATCTAGAAGAGAAGTGTCACAACAAAGACCGGCCAACTGGGTTTGTAGGTACCACTACAAATTTTCCAGACGATGCGAACAACCATGCGCGTATGTTCAAACGGCATCCACACCAAACCACAATACACCAAACACATTAAACTAAGAAACACCATCATTGCAACGACTAATGATGGGAGTTCTATAACACTAACACGCCGTTTATTCATATTTGACAAGGACAATAACTTAAATTTCTTAATCGGCAGTGGCGCTGAAGTTTCCGTATTGCCATTCTCTAAATTAAAAATTTATAAAATATCTGATTTGACACTCCAAGCTGCTAACGGCACAGCAATATCGACTTACAATAAAAAATTGTTAAACGTAAATTTAAAACTCAGACGAGAATTCCCTTTCACTTTCATATTAGCAGAAATTACAAGACCTATCATTGGCGCACACTTTCTTACCAAATATGGACTTCTAATAGATCTAAAACACAGAAAACTCATTGACCCACTCACAAAATTATCCGTCAACGCAATTTCGAGATATTCCGAAACACAATTACCAAAACTATTTACACTCGACGATAAATACACACAGTTACTCAAACAATTCCCTTCACTCTTCACAGAACCAGATTACACTGCACCAATCAAACACAAAATAGTACACAACATAGTTACAGAAGGACAGTTACCATTCACACGACCACGACGTTTAGACCTATCAAAATTAAAAATTGCAAAATAAGAATTCGACTTTCTAGTCATGTCAGGAATTTGTAGACCGTCCGGCTCAAAAACCTCTTCTCCACTACACCTTGTAGCCAAACGCGAACCAAATGACTGGAGACCATGTGGCGACTACAGACGACTGAACGCTATTACTGTATCTGACCGTTACCCTTTACCACATATACACGACTATTCCATCAACTTACACAACACAAACTTTTATTCAAAAATTGACCTGGTCAGAGCCTATCACCAGATACCGATGGCTCCTAGCGGCATCCACAAAACAGCCATAACAACACCTTTCGGAATGTTCGAATTTCTCTGAATGCCTTTCGGCTTGAGAAATTCAGCACATACATTCCAAAGATTTATACACGAAGTCTTACGGGGACTAGATTTCATTTTTGTTTATTTAAACGACATGCTTATAGCTAGCGAGACGGAGACAGAACACATAAAACACTTAACACAAGTTTTCCAAAGACTTTCAGAATACGGCTTAAACATTAAATCTAACAAATGCACTTTCGGAGCATCTGACATAAACTTCCTCAGTTATAACATTTCTAAACAAGGTATCCGACCTTCAGAAGAACGTACACAGTGCATACGAGACTACCCACAACCCACCACAGTCAAACAAATGTAAAAATTCATAGGCACGACAAATTATTACCACCGTTGTATCCCAAAACTCGCACACATGCTAGGCCCAATTTATGACATGGTCACCGTAGCATCAAAAACAAAAAACAAACAGTTACACTGGACAGAGAACACACTACAGGCATTTACAATAATCAAAGATAGTTTTGCAAAGGAAACACTACTCAATCACATCAGGGCCTAGATTCCGTAACTGTGAAAACACAATGTACACGAAATTTTGTGTAAACGTGTTGTTTGCGATTCTGTAACCGTGTGAAATGAACTTTTACGTCAGAAAAGTGTACACAATGAATAAATTTATTCACTGAATTCTTGAACGAGCAAAGTTTAAATTTTTTGTGAAAAATGGGCTCTAAAGCGAAGAAAACCAGTGGAGAACAAAAAAGAGTTCTTAATTTGTTTTATGAAAAATAACGTAGCGTTTTCCCCAAGATAATTAAGTTGTTTTTTTTATTTGTTTTGACTATTTTCTTATTTTCAATCCAAATTTGCAGATTTGAAGGTGTGGATGGTTCTCATACTCGGTTCGAGAAATGGAAGAGCTGAGCAGCCAGTTAAATAGTATATAGTATAGCTAATAGTATACAACTCTAACATCAATAGGCTAACATCAAAGGCATTGATTGAGTCCCGTAGGTTCCTCCATGCAACAATCAAATGCTTCCTATTAAAACATACAAAACAAATATGTACAATTTGTGAAGTTAAATATATATATATACAACATATAATACAACAAACCTTCTGTTATTTCTTAATCGACGTACAAAAATTATTTATACACCAAACTCATTCTTTATTTTAGTTTGTTTACAATAAGCTGTCAAAAATCATTCAGCGATGCTTTATTTTCATTCAGCAAACACAAATTTTCATTCAGCACAACAGTGTTTATTTAAGTTTACAGAACCGCTTGAAATTGAAAAGTGAACACTGCGAGTAAATGCAAATTTTTTAATTTTGTATACACAGATTTTTTCATAGTTACGGAATCTGGGCCCAGTAGTAATGCAAAATTATCGATTGCCGTAGACGCATCAAACACAGCCATTGGCGGCGTTTTACAACAACAGAATAACGGTACACTAGAACCATTAGCCTTTTTCTCAAAAAAGTTATCAAAGTCAGAAACGAAATACAGTACATTCGACAGAGAATTACTAGCCATATACTTAAACATCAAACACTTTAGACACTACCTAGAAGGAAACAATTTTACGGTATACACGGATCACAAACCACTGATTAACGCTATACATTCACAAACAGAACGCAGTCCCAGACAAACAAGACACTTAGAATACATTGCACAATTCACACATGACATTAAACACATTTAAGGTTCAGAAAACACTGTAGCAGATGTACTTTCACGAGCTGAAATAGAAGCTTTTGCCTGCACAGACATCAACCTGAGAACACTACACAAAGAACAGAACACAGACACAGAATTGCAAAATACTAAATAGCCACAGATACAAGCTCGAACAGATACTCATACCGGTACTCAACATTAAAATTTGGTGCGAACAGAAAAATTCTTTAACACGACCTTACATACCACAGACTTTACGAAAACAAGTATTCGAACAACTACACAACATAGCACATCCTGGTACACGAGCTTCACGGCGACTACTTACACAAAGATATTTCTGGCCGAATATGAACACACACATTAACAAATGGGCCGTTTCGAACATATCCACGTTGATATAGTCGGTCCTTTGTCAATTTCAAAAGGGCATAGATACCTACTTACCGTAGTCGACAGGAACACTCGTTGCCCAGAAGCATATCCGCTGAAAGACACAAACACCGACACGATAGTCGACACTCTTCAAAGAGAGTTTATTTCACGTTTTGGAGTTCCATTGAAGGTTACCTCTGATCGAGGAGCACAATTCACTTCCGCGACCTTTAACACATTTCTCAAAAATCTCGGTTGCTAACATATAACTACTTCGGCTTACCACCCACAAGCCAACGGCATGGTAGAGCGTTTTCACCGCCAGTTAAAGGTTTCCCTTATCGCGACAAACAACCAGACAAATTGGTTCACAGAGTTGCCACTAGTTCTTCTGGGCCTTAGATCCTCAGTCAAAGAAAACATCAAAGCGTCGCCAGCTGAGATGGTCTTTGGCCAGCCGCTCAGATTACCGAAATAAATAGCAATTCGCAACAATGAAACTTTAAACCCTTCAGAGATGCTTCCAAAAAGTAGTCGAAAACAAACAATCACACATTTCACACCATAACACAAAATTCCAACAACACGTTCCTAAGGAACTCAACACTTGTAAATTTGTCTTCGTTAGAAACGACACCATACACAGCAAGCTCAAGGAACCCTATGATGGACCTTTCGAAGTAATCAACCGAAACCCAAAATACTTCACAATACTCAAAAATAACATACACATACTACAGTTAGTTTAGACCGTTTAAAACCAGCATCAATTAATACAGACACAACAACTACAACACAATCTAAAAGAAAGGTACATTTTAACTTACTCAGAAATACAACAAGATTCATTTGAGGAGGGGGAATAATGTGGTGCTCTGTTACATCACCACATAGAGTAAATCTCTACATCCTATTTTACCTTTTGTTACATTAATACTTACCTTTTCGTTACATTGATACTTACCTTTAGTTACATTAATACTTACCTCTCCTGTAGTTGATTTTTATCTTAACTTACATTTCACTTACCTTGATTTATCATTAATAACGTATTATATCATTTTAGCAATTATTGAAAATACTTAAACTTGTCTATAAAACACTTGTTATAAAAAACATTTTGAATTGTATTCATTTATTATATTTTCAGAAATTTTCATTTTGAAAATTTCAGTTTTAAAAATTATTTCCAAATAAAAAGTTCTGTAGAAAATAAAAATTGTCTTTAAAAAAATAAAATGAATTTCAAATAAAGAAGTAAAAAAACCTTCGCACCAAACCTACATTGTTAGTTAGGATGCGCTGCCTACTACTTTCTTAAAAAAAAAAATGAGTTTCATTTTTCTAAAACTGGTTTTTTATTTATATCATTCAAGAGACAATGGCCCATTATCATAGTCAAAATAAAGTCGACTTTAAATTTAGTGCAAGCTTTTTGACAACATATTATATTGAAAAACTGTCAAAAATGCTTATACTAAATTTAAAGTCGACTTAATTTTGACTATGATAATAGGCCAATAATTTTATGTGAAAATTCCAGAAATTAGATCAGGGTTCAAATTTGCTTTGATATGCACCCAATTGGGATTGCAAGTAAAAGTGAAGAATAAATTACGCTTTCCAATTGTACGAACAATACTCATCGCGTTTAAATAGTTGAAATGTAAATGTCTATAGCTGCCTTGTAATATTTTTGTAAAGATGAACTGTTTACCTACACGAGTCCTCAGTTTTGAGCTTCAGATTTAACATAATCATTAAGGTTTAAATACTGCTCAGCTCGAAGAAGCTGCTGTTATGCATATCATCCAACTAGAACTGATGGTCCATATTTTGGTTGCAGCGACGTCGTAGCGTTTATTTTTGTGTCAACGTTGACATGATGTTACGTATTTGTTACGTTACAGAGACCACTATGATTCGAAAGTGGTGTAACCAGGGACCGTAACTATTATGCCTTTTTTCCGAAAAAAGCAGCAATAATAGTTATTTTGTGAGTTTTATTTTTTTTCATAAAATTTAACTATTACTTTCTGCCGTTTATTTTTGCTAGCATGAAATAATTATTTGCTGCTATTTATTTTTTCTAGCAAAAATAAATAGCAGCAGCTCTGTATCGAAAACTATGAATGCTAGGATAATGAAATCCGGTATATGAGACCATGGCATGATAATCTACATATGATGATAATTTGGGCGGGCCACGCCCCTTTTTTAGGAAAATTACAATATCTCATGAACCAGACACGCAGTGGTAATGAAATTCGGTATATGGTGTCGTTGCATAGAAATATAACTGTTATAAAAAAATGGGCGGGCCACGCCCCTATTTAAAAAATAACAATATCTCATGATCCAGACACGAAATAGTAATGAAATTCGGTGCATGGTGTCGTTGCATTAAAATCTAATCATGGCATGATAATCTACATATGATGATAGTTTGGGCGGGCCACGCCCCTTTTTTAGGGAAATTACAATATCTCATGAACCAGACACGCAGTGGTAATGAAATTCGGTATATGGTGTCGCTGCATTAAAATCTAACTGTTCGGAGAAAGTGGGTGGGCCACGCCCCTATTTAAGGAAAATTACAATATCTCATGAACCAGACACGCAGAATTAATGAAATTCGGTTTATGGTGTCGTTGCATAGAAATCTAACTGTTCGGAAAAAGTGGGTGGGCCACGCCCTATTTAAGGAAATTTACAATATCTCATGAACCAGACACGCAATGATGGTGAACTTTAGCTTATGGTGTCATTGCATAGATATCGAAATGTTAGGAGGAATCGGGCAGCCACGCCCCTTTTTAAGGAAAATTACACTTTCCCATGAACCAGACACGCAATGATGATGAACTTTAGCTTATGGTGGCATTGCATAGAAATCGAAATTTTAGGAGGAATCGGGGAGTCATGAACGACCAGAATACCAGCTTATTTTAAAAATAAAGTGAGGCCTACTTGGGTTGAAATAAAATTAATGAAAGAATCAAAAAACAATTTATTAATTTATAAACTTACTTCAAATAATAATAAGAAGTAAGAGAACTAATCATTTGAATTCCTCAATTTAAATCGTTTAATTTTACCATCATTATGGAAGCTAGATTTTCTTTAGATAAATTATATCTTAAATCTCCAAGAATTAACTTTAGTGCTGAAAATGCTCTTTCAACAGAAACTTGCGTGGCAGGTACTGCGTGGACAATGCAGGCAAGCTTATACAGCCACGGGTGGTCATATTTTTTGCTGTCCCAGTATTCTATTAAGTTTGCATCTACATCAAGGCGTTTTTCTTTGCAACTGTCTATCTCATTATATGCTTTTTGAATATCTTCGTGAACGGTTTCTTCCTCTTCGTCTGATAATGAGTTTTGAAGCTCCATTTCTCTAATTCCGCTTCTTAACAAGGAAGAGGGGCTTAAAGCAGAGTTTTCATCAAATAAAAATGTTTCGATTGTAGCATTTCTTGATGTGGACGGTAGTTCTGTGGTGGTTTCCTTAAAAAGGAATGAGTTCAAATATGTATTAATTAAATTTGTTTAAATTTACCTGTTCCACGTTCACTGATGGTGAAGTGGGACTTAGCTCATTGGTATTTTCCTAAAGAAAAAATTAAATTTAGCATTATAAAAAAATCCGTGGAGGTCACACACAAACACATACACACACATGATTTTTATTATTTACCTTTTGTGCGTCTCTAATCTGCTTGACCATTTTTTTAAGATGTACTTTTGCAGCTTCAATTTTTTGTTTTGATAATAAACGTCGGAATCTTGGGTCCAAAAAGAGTGCAGCGTACATTGTATCATTTTCTAACAAGGCAGTCATCCTTGCTTCAATGTACGAAATAAAGTCTTTGCTGATATTGCTGTTCATGTTCTTAAGCTGAAGAAATAACTCCAGCCAATATTTATAAAAATCCCCTAAAAACAGCTGAGTTTTTTGAAGATGCAATGTTAATAAATGCACTGGTGCTAGCACAGCTACTACATTTTCGATTTCAATCCATTCTTCTTCGTTCAAATAAGCAGATGCTGTCAAATGCTGCATGCTAAACTCTTTCCATTGCAATAGTCGCTTCAACATATTATAGGTGGAACTCCAGCGTGTTATGACATCCATTTGTGGTTTTGGAAGATTGGCATTTTCAATTTTGTTTCTAATGTAAAGTAAACAGTGAAAGAAATTTATTCAATGTCTCCTCAATGTCTCTTTCAATGTCTCCGTTTCAAAATTCAATGTCGCAAAATTCTTCTTTTCAAAATACATTTATTTCAAAAGTCCTCTCATATAAAATGTTCCTTTAAGAAATTCACTTGTACCTATGGAAAGCACATAGTGTTTTTGTAATCCGTTTTGTGTTTCTGTTTAAGTTTTTGATCTTAAATTTTGTAAAGGGGAATTTCGCAACGGAAAGTAAAGACCAACTTCGTAAAAGGATTGTTTTAAAAAGGACAATTTTGTGAAATCAACTTTGTTGTGAAACCAAAACCCCTAAAAAATATACAGCCATAATAACACAAATAGCAAACAAATTTTGATATTCGCAACATATGCAGTTTATTTCACGATTTGTTAGAGTTTAATTCTTTTAAGGGGGCACAACTAGTTAGAATTAAAGAAAAAAATTTCTAGAAGTGAAATATTTAAAAAATTACTCTAAAAATTACAGAATAATCGGATTATCGAGATAAATAACTTTTAATAGGTGTTTTCTTATCCGCCTCAGTATCGTAGTCAAAACTTCAAACGCGTTTTTCTCACAACCATATTTTTGAAGTCGGTGATCACTGCAACTTCAGAACGGCTTTACCAACCAGTTTGAAAGTTTTCTCTTTTAAAACGACACCATTTCTTCTACGTCTCAACAAGTTGTGCCCCTTAATGTAAAAAATTAATTTGGAATTCACAGTTTTCGGAAAAAAAAGAAAGGAATTAACTTTTTCTTGATTTTTGATTTGTTTAAGCATTCTAGGTATTCGTAGATAGGTTCTTGGTACAGATTTTAAAAATCTTTAAAAACTGAATCAAATATTTTAAAACTGAATTTCTATACTGAATTCTAAAGGGGTTTTATCCAGGGACTGAAACGGTTATGGTTTATTAAAAAAATCAACAAACAATCGTTATTTTTTGACTGATTTCATTTCGATCAAAAATAAAAGCTAAAATTTGACTTAGTTTTTCAATCAAAAATATAAGTTAAAATTTGACTTTTAAAATTTTTCGGTACCTGGTCTTATTAGATGATCCAACCTCTTTAACCGAATATGAAGCAAACTGCATTAACTCAGATTACTTTAATTTGTGCTTTTTATGTGACCATGGTAGAAATCGAGTTGGTAGAAAAATCTTACCTAAATGCCGGGGTCCTTAAAGTTTTTACTAGTTGGCGAGCTTTATTTATTGCTTGCGAACGTGAATCACCCAAAAAGTCCTTTACAGCAAGCTGCAACGTATGTGCGGCACATTTAATGGAAATGCTTTGGTCGTATTTAATATCCGTCAAAATGCCCTCATAAAAGTCAGCATTATTATCATCATTTTCATTTTAATCTTCATCATTTATGTCTTTCACTGCTAAAAGCTCCACAGCTTTCACCATATTTCTACCATTATCTGTGGTTATTGAATATATTTGTTTTTTTTTCAATATTAAATTCATTTAATATGCTTTCCACTTAATTTTTTAAATTTAGGGCTGTATGACTTCCTTTTAATTCCAACATGGACAGTGTAAATATATTGATTTTGTTTTCTTCAATAAATTGCACATTTACACCTAATACAGCCCCATCACTGCGAGTGGCTGTATCTAGTTTCAAAGAAACTACTTTGCCGTTCACCTTTGTCTGAATTGCCAATTTTACAGTGTCACTCTTTTCTGTGACGAAATCCATAGCATTCCGCGATGTAATTTTTGTGATATTTAAGGCCTCAAAAATAGGGCTCACCAGAGTTTTAAAAGACTCCTAGTCGAAAAAAGCTAGAGGTAGGGACTCTTTAGTCACCATATCAACACAGGCATTGACTACCTCATTTCGTGGGCGTGGCTGTCCGATTCCTCCTAACATTTCGATATCTATGCAATGACACCATAAGCTAAAGTTCACCATCATTGCGTGTCTGGTTCATGAGATATTGTAATTTTCCTTAAATAGGGCGTTGTCCACCCACTTTTTCCGAACAGTTAGATTTCTATGCAACGACACCATAAACCGAATTTCAATAATTCTGCGTGTCTGGTTCATGAGATATTGTAATTTTCCTTAAATAGGGGCGTGGCCCACCCACTTTCTCCGAACAGTTAGATTTTAATGCAGCGACACCATATACCGAATTTCATTACCACTGCGTGTCTGGTTCATGAGATATTGTAATTTCCCTAAAAAAGGGGCGTGGCCCACCCAAACTATCATCATATGTAGATTATCATGCCATGATTAGATTTTAATGCAACGACACCATGCACCGAATTTCATTACTATTTCGTGTCTGGATCATGAGATATTGTTATTTTTTTAAATAGGGGCGTGGCCCGCCCATTTTTTTATAACAGTTATATTTCTATGCAACGACACCATATACCGAATTTCATTACCACTGCGTGTCTGGTTCATGAGATATTGTAATTTTCCTAAAAAAGGGGCGTGGCCCGCCCAAATTATCATCATATGTAGATTATCATGCCATGGTCTCATATACCGGATTTCATTATCCTAGCATTCATAGTTTTCGATACAGAGCTGCTGCTATTTATTTTTTCTAGTTTGGTCCAGGGACCGCAAATAATAATTATTTCTCATCGTTGATTTAAAAAAAGCAGGCTCTGCCTATTAAATTTTGATTTTTAGAATAGAAAAGAATTTTTTCTAGCAAAAATAAATAGCAGCAAATAATAATTATTTCATGCTAGCAAAAATAAACGGCAGAATGTAATAGTTAAATTTTGCCTTTTATTCTAAAAATCAAAATTTAATAGGCAGAGCCTGCTTTTTTTAAATCAACGATGAGAAATAATTATTATTTGCGGTCCCTGGGTGTAACACAATGCCGACATTGCGTTAGTGAAAATTACTTTGAAGTGACTTATCACATTTTAGTATAAATGCATTACAGAGTTACCAAATTTATTTACAGCCATAAATATAATTATTTTATAATTATAATTTATATAATATATAGGAGTAAAACATAATCTTAGGTGTTTTTTGATATTATTTGGAGCTACATGTAGATGGGAAAGAAGATTTTTGGTAAAATAACAGCCAAAACTTCTTAAGAATTTAAGCGCAAGCTGAATTCAGAAAATATTGCATTAATTTCATACATTAATAAAAAATGTTTTAAAAAGTTTTGTGGAAAAAATGTTGTACACAAATTTCAGTAATAGTTTTTAATGTAAGCACTCAATAAAACATAGTTAAAAAGCTTAACAATACAATATAAAAGCCGTTTCATGTTTATTGTTAGGAAAATATAATAATAATTTGCGTCCACCATTTTAAATAGAAAGAGCCTACACTTGGGTCGCAATTAGCTAACTGTTACAAAATAGTTACATCTTAAGTTATTATTCCATAGTTGAGTGATGCATTTTTTAAAGGTAAAACTTGATAAATCGTTACAACATTCTGTGACCTAGTAGTAAAGTAGTATTAAAAAGGAAAGTCACATTGAAGGCATGGTTACAATATAGGAATTGTGCCAATATAGTAAAAATAACGTAATTGTGTGACATTTTATTTCTAAATTCAAAATAAATGAAGAGATCGACAACAAATACATTTTTTCCTGAGTTGTCCAACATCATTACGTTCTGGTCGTGCATTGCTGAGAGCTAACTTATATGTATTTGTTTTACGTCTTCTTCAAGCTCGCAATTCTAGCATCTGAGAACGATGTATACTACGTTTTGTCCTCCCACTTACATTTGGGCTCGTCAAAGCATTACTATTCAGGTTTTAATTACAAATAATATATCGTCATTGCGCGTGCAATACCGCGTTTCCGCCACTTGCACATACATATAGACGGTGATAGTAAAATTTTTCAAGAGTGCAGAATAACTGATTTTATTATAACCTATTGAATAGATTTTCAACTGAACTAAACTTTTGTTAAAATCAGATATTTGTTTTGTTCTCAAATAAGCATTTAATGAAAAATTAAAATGAATGAATCAATCAGGAATGATAAAAATTGAAATGAAATTATTTCTGGCCTCTTTACAATATACGCGGTATTGCACACGCAATGACGATATAATGTTAGCATATTTAATTTCATACCCAAATTTATTGTAAATATACAGGAGCAAGAATCTTTCTAGATTTTCAGTTGAAAAATGCTTGAACAAAAATGTTTCGTTACCAGTTTCCAATTTCTTAATAAATTTTTGTGTAAATTTTTAAAAATGAAAAAATTTTCCGACCAACAGTTTAGAAATCTTTTTTAAACTGTAAGAAACCATTCCAGTCACTTTGATATTGAATTGAAACAAACAAGAATAAGAAAATCCCCTTTTGTAATCTACACTGTTTACGCCAGTGTGAAAGAGATTAATTTTGACATTTCGTTGCTTCATTTTGTGTTAGGGCTTTGTTATGGTGGAGGTCAAGAGCACGTCACTCGAAGCAACGTCGCACTACGCTACATCCCGCTGCGCCACCTCACGTTACGCTTGGGTAATCAAGCCTTAAGAAAACTAGGTGTTAGTGAGTTTTTGACACCATGAATTTATTTGCTTCTGTCAAAAAATTGTGAGCGAAAGAGCGGAACTATTGATAGTTGTCAAATTGTGTTATTTGTTTGAGTAGCTAGATATAGTTCTTATTGTGCGAATTTAGTACAAATAAAGTTTAAATGCAATTAATTGTGCCGTGTTGTGTTGACAAAAAGTTCTTGCAGTTGTCTTAGCCGATTAGCCAAGTTTGTCATTGAATGTTTTGGCCTTTTATCAGAAACGTGCACTGGAAGGTGCCACCGACATGAAGCTTTGGACAGCATGCAAATTGTCTTGCATTCACATCGTTTTTTTTTTTTGCATAACGCACAGCGTCTCATATATTTTTTACTGTTTTCCATATCACTTTATTCTCACTTTAATCTCAGTAAAAATCTTATAAACTTGCAGAAAGACACGAATTTAACAATATTTGTTTTCATTGCAATTCACCATCATAAACATAATTTTATCATTTTGAGAGAGAAGTGTTAAACTCACTAACACCTCTATTTCTTACACCATGGCTTACGCTGCGTCTACACGTAACAATTGTTATAACAATTGTTTATATCCGTATTAGTTGTCAAATTTTTGTCAACTTCAAGCAAATTGTCTGGCGTGACGCAGGTATGCTTAACAATTACAAAGGGCCGTATTCGGTTGTATCGTAAAAGAAGGCCCAAACTGTTAAAGTTTGTTCTTATGCATTAAAATTTTAGAAACATTTCAAGAATAGCAACAACTCTAATTATTTAAAAAATTTTTGATCGCACGCTATTGGCTTAGAAGTTATTAAACTAAAAAAATTCTAATAAACTTCGCGAACAAATTTAATGAATCAAAGAAATGTTAAAAATAAGCACTTAGCTTAGAACAGTATAGATAAAAACAGAATCTATATCTATGTGTCTTTTAACGCTCAATTCTTTTTTTGTTCTGTCTTTTGTTCTTAGTGCGGTAAATTTGCTAATAGATATAATTTACCGCCAATTAAAAACATCTTCCTTTTTGTAAGCAAAGTAGAAAGTTTTTTAAGTAGATGTACATCTGCATAATTAACACGAAATTGCGTGCAATCTGCCATTTGCTACGGCCACCTTGCGTTGCGTTACGCGAACATAATCGGACCATCATGCACTGGACACATTCACGACTACACGACACTACGACTTGACATGAAGAAAGAGTCAACAATATGGAACAATCATACAATTTCATTCTAGCATACATGAACCCTTATATTTGCGCTGTTGTCGCCCGTCAAATTAGAAATAATTTTAAACCTGCGACAGCAGCATTGCCATGTAACGCGACACTTTCACCTCCATAAGAAAAGCATGTAAAATAATCTTTTGTCACGTCGTAAGGTCGTTGCCGTCTTGAATGTGTTCAGTGCATTAGGCTCACTGAAAATTTGGCTGATACGATAAATTGTAAAAAGTTCATTTTCGCTCTCGCAGAGAGTTCATTTTATTTTTAGCTGGGAAAACAACAACAAGTTTTGACTTGATCACTGACTTTGACTGACGTGTAAATTGCGACATTGGCCCATTATCATAGTCAAAATAAAGTCAACTTTAAATTTGGTGCAAGCTTTTTGACAGCATATTATATTGAAAAACTGTCAAAAATGCTTATACTAAATTTAAATTCGACTTTATTTTTACTATGATAATGGGCCATTGAGTTTAATTTACTACCAGCGTTGGCTTATTTACAGTTTTAACTGTAACTTCCAGGTTTTTTTAACAAGTTTACAGTTTTTTTAAATTACTTGTAGCGCAAATTACACCTTTTTAATTTCAGGTGAGAAATAATAAGTTTAAATATTTTTCGTTTGTTTTTTATTTTTTATTTTTGATAATTAAAAAATTTTAATAATAATAGCCCTGTGGCTACATTGGTGCATGTCACACTAAGCGGACACCGACAAATTTGTTGTTGTTTTCACGGGTAAAATAAGCTTTCTCAATTTCCAGTTTTTATTTTACCCGCGAAAACAACAACAAATTTGTCCGTGTCCGCTAAGTGTGACATGCCCCTTTGCAGCCCTAGAATTATATTCCATCATTGCAAGTATACCATCCCTGTAATAAAATGGAAGGCTAAACGAAGAAGTAAAATATAAGTCCCGGTTTATACTCGTCAAGACCATGATAGAATTAGTTGAAGGTAGTATTAATCGAGCTGAAACAGCTGTTCAGCGTGGGCATATATTGTCAAAATGAGGTGATGACATTTAACGATGTTGTTTTTCTTAATTAAAAAAGGGATTTTTCTTAAAAGGGAAATAATAATTTTTAAAACGGCACAATTTTCGGAACATTTAACCTATAGCAAAAATGGTATTTTTTATTATTTATTTTTTCAAAATGTGTATATGGAGCTAAAAAAGGTAATAGTGAAAAAATTAAGGGCCGCTCTCTAGTCGTTCATAAATTATATGGGTCCAAAGTTAGAAAAAATGGCCTTCAAAACATGTGATTTTTTTTTAATTTTCCAACGAAAGTAATTTTTATGGATATCAAAAGAAAGGCAATGCAAGTATCTATTCAACGAAGTATTAATTTTGAAAATCCATGCATATCCCTTAAAGATATAGCTCTTTTTGGACTAAGAAAATTTTACGTTTGAAGATGTTTTTGTGATATAAAATTTTTGTCCTTGAAATGATCCCAAATTTATGTAAAATCGAAGTTTTGACAATAAATAAGTTTAGTGTATAAATAGCATTGTGATTTAGAAAATAAGAACTGTTTTTAAAAATTTCTATATTTTTCTAAAAATGTTTCAAAGTAATTTATATACGTAATGTTGAGATGAATGAAATAAGCGGGGGAAAATTTGTATAATAAGTCGCGCGATATTTTTTGAAAATAAATGGAAGCTTAAAGACATAATGAGAACAATATGACGCCAAAATGCTTGCTTTAAAAACAAAAAAAATCCCTTATAATTTTTTTCGGTGTACATCACTTGTTTTTGACATCTTATGCCCACAGCTTGGCAGCGCAGTCGCTATTTATAATACCTGGTCATTGTATCATGGTCAAGACTTGACGTTCAAGTTTTGCATATTCTCTTTTAAACTTGACGATTCAATTTACACTCGTCAAGAGTTGACGGTCAATTGTTTCTTTCACTCCTCCCTTTTCCTTTACAAGTTTGTACTGATGACGTCGAAATAAAATTGAAAATAGCGGGACAACGAACGAACACAAAACGAATTGCCCAAGAATTGACGGTACGGTCAATTTTTTTCTTTCCCTTTTGTTACGATTCCCGCACCGACGAACGCAAGACTTGACCGTCAAGTCTTGACGAGTATAAACCAGGACTAAGGAAGTGGTGAAATGTGCCCATATTACACGATGTCCGTTTGCTCGGCGCATGGTATAATTATTTGCCAAGTTAGCCGTGACAGTTTTTTGGCGATTGGTAGTTGTCAAAAACAGCAAAAGTAGTTGTAGTGTGCTGCTGTTGACTAGCTATGTGCTTATTATTAACTTTAACTTGATTCATTAAATTTGTTCGCGGAGTTTATCTGAATGTTTTTAGTTTGCTGCGATTAAATAGCTATGTTTAAGTCGCTGCTTATTTGTTCACATTTCTTTGATTAATTACATGAACAGCTAATTTTGACAACTACCCATCGCCGCACGTGAGAAAAAAGCCAGTCTACGCTACTACCTTTTCAAATAATTATACCATGGCTCGGCGTACAAATAATTTTGTTATTGCTTCCAATGTAAAATTGTCAAAAATCTCTGAGAATACGAGCGGATGAACACTTTTTAGCGCGTACAAAAGAACATATTTTATCCAAAATGTTTTTTTCATACACTTTTGATATTTCATTACTTTTTCTCCTGCTATATTATGCAACAAGGGTTTCATACAAAAGAAATGATATTATGCAACAAAAAAAAGTAAAGAAAACGTGTTGCTTCGTTTTGACAATTCCGGCAGTATGCTCTCATCTAGTGCATATACCTGTATTCTTCTACCATGTACGTAGCTAAAACGTTGCAAAACTTTAATTTCACCACCCAGCAACACTGTTTGTACGATGTTTGCCGATATGATCAGTTTACAAAACATGTTAATTTTATGTGAAATTTATTAAATGCTATTTTAAATACTTATGTTAGATAATGTTAAATTAAATTGTAATTGTTTTTTCTTATTTTCATTTTAAAGGCCTGTTTCCAGCTCTCAAGTAAAGCTTATTTTCATACATAAATCTGAAAAGTAATCGAAAAGTAATTTTTCCTTCTCAAAATTACTTGAAAGAGAATCCAGCTCGTAAGAAAAATTTTCTGTTCTTACTACTTTTTTTTCATTGAAAAGTGACAACGGTAACACTGTGAATGTCAAGAAATATATGCAAGTTATATTATTACTTCAAGTAAAATTTTGGCAACCAACATTCAAAGTTAAATAATTTTATTGATATCATTGATTAATTGATTTAAAATTAATAAAAGAATATTTTAGACATGCACATGAACATTTCTACGGAGGGAGAAGAAGAAGCAGTCAATTTTGAGGGGCAGATGTCTTCCGAGAAGCGGTCGAAAGCTGTCCGGAAGAAGCGGTCTGCCAACATGTAAACAAAATGTAATAAAATGTAAACAAACGCTTTTCTCTATTACTTACCTTTGCAATTCAGCCATTACTCATTTAATGAATTATTTCAATATTTATTGCAACAAATTTATTTCAATGTTTGATGAAAACAAATCAGCCTAAATTTTCAATACAAAGTGATACAATGCTGGAACTGTCAAAACTCTCGCCGTCAAAATTACTTGTCCACTACTTTTTTACACTCAAGAAACTTAAGTAACTTTTTCCTTGAGTAATTACTTGAGAGCTGGATAGAGACCTTAATAAATAAATATATACCAATAAAATTAAACTTGTTACAGTTTTTTGTTGAAAATACAGTTTTTATTTAAATTTAGTTTAAAAAAAAAGTCTGGCAACGCTGTTTTCTACACATCATATTAAACGAAGAAGCATATCAGCTGTTTTTGTTACATATTCTTTCACCACCTGTAAAATAGAAATTAGTGCTTCGTATTCTGCGGCATTTTTCCCATTAATTAAGTAGTAGAGTTAACTAGTAAATTTTAGAAAAAATGGCCTCACAAATAAATCGTCTGCGTCGCTTGGATCCTAAAAAGACTTTGTTTTTGTTGTGCGATATACAAGAGAAATTTCAGATTGGTATGCCACTATTTTATTCAATGGTGAAGAATGTAAAAAAATTGGTAAGTAGACTTTAAAATTGCCTCAGATTTTTTTTTAACTTTTTTAAGTACCCAGTACCAAGGTTCATGAGCAAGGTTCATGAGCCTTGCCCAGTACAATGCACGCATGCATTCGATATCCAATCTATATTATTCAAAGTGTTTGTATAGTTCTTTGTTCCATTTTGACGCGTGAACCACTGACCACTTCACCCGTGAACCGATATAGACGATTTAAGTACCAAACGATTCGTACACAAGATATACTACCCTCCTAAGTAAAAAAGTCATATCTCCATTTGAGTAGTTTTGAGATATTTAGCTTTTACGTTTTTTATCTTTCTAAGAAACACACTAGAAGTGACCACTTTACTTAAATTTTTCAGTCATTTGGAGTTGAAAATTTGTAATCTTAGCTTAACACAAAAATCAGAAACTCATTCACGATTCCGAATCTGCTCTTTTCTACATTTTGGAATTTTGGCGTTTGTGACTTTCTTAGGACGGCAGTATAGGTACCTAAAAATTCGTAATTTGAAATCGTTAAAGGCCATTTTCTTTTATCCCAAATGTTCAAAATATATACTTTTTAATGCGAAACATAGGCATGACTACGATTTCCGGTGCGCCGCGGTTTGGAATGCCCATATTATACGTCTTTTTGCTAGGCGTACGTATGAGCGTACAATATGGTTGTTAGCTCGGAGATTTTGGACAGTTTCGCATTGGAAGCAACTACAAAATTATTTGTACGCCGAGCAAACGGGCATCGTGTAATACAAGGTTAATTTATAAATGGGCCTTGGTGTAATATGGGCAGAAGTTTGGTAAAATTAGACAAGTTAGTGTTAGGGCGGAGAGCCGGTGACCAAAACTGTCAAAACGAAGTTTGACAGTGGCCAAAATGGCTAAGTTTGATAGTTATGGTCACTAGATAAACACATTCAGCCCTTACACTACCTTGTCTAGTTTTGCAATGGGCAGAAGCATGGTATAGTTATTGACAAGGTAGTAGCATCAACTGGCATTTTTTCACGAGCGGCGATTGAAAGTTGTCAAAATTAGCTGTTCATGCAATGAATCAAAGAAAAGTTAAAAAAGAAGCAACGACTTCAACACAGCTAGTCAACCGCAGCAAACTAAAAACATATCACTAAACTCCGCCAATAAATTTAATGAATCAAAGAAAAGTTGCAAAATTAGCCATGACTTAAATAAAGCTAGTCAGCAGCAGCAAACTCCAACTACTGTATATGTTTTTGGCAACTCCTGATCGCCAAAAAACTGTCACTACTACCTTGTCAAATAATTATACCATGGGCAGAAGTGTTTTCTGGTTGGAAACAACACAAAAAATTTTTTTAGCTGAATCTGTATTTTGTGAGAAAGAAAATAAAAAAGTCTTTAAAAAACTACAATTATTGACACGTGAATACAATTATTGACACATTAATTACTACAGTCCATTGCAGAACTGGACAAGGTTATGTTAGGGCTGAATGTGCTCTCTTAGTGACCATAACTGTCAAACTCGGCTATTTGATATTTTTGCCAATTCTTGCTTTCTCATTGCATTCTCACTGCCTGCAGTCATGGCATAACCATGGCAAAATAAGACAAGGTAGTGTTAGGGCGGAGAGCCGGTAACCGAAACTGTCAAAACGAAGTTGACATTTCATACAAAATCTGCAACCAATGAGAATGCTATATGGAAGCAAAAATTGGCAAAAATACCAAAATGGCTAAGTTTGACAGTTATGGTTACTAAGAAAGAGAGTTATACTATGGGCAAAACTACTAAAGGTATTGTTAGAGGCAGCCGGTGACCGAAACTGTCAAAACGAAGTTGACATTCCATACAAAATCTGCAACCAATGAGAATGCAATATGAAAGCAAAAATTGGCAAAAAGACCAAAATGGCTGAGTTTTACAATATTAAGTATAATTCAGGTTCTTAAAAATCGAAAACTGGAAGAAATTTAATTAAACTTTGTATTTACGAGTAACTATTACATACTCATAAAATTTTTTGATATTCACCATTTTTTGACATTTTTTAAAAACTCAAATTGAGATCAGCTCTCAGTACTCTCACAATATAAATTTAAACATTTTTCTCTATCATGGAGGCTTAAAAATATTTTATGTAACTTTAAATTTGTTTATTTGGGAAAATGAAATGGAAGACCTTTTGGTGGAAATGCCCATATGCACAAATATAAATACAAAGTTATGTAGCCAGTGAGAACGGAAAAATTTTATTGGTTGTAAAATTATATATTTTCGTTTGAAACGCGGGGCATTTTTTGTAAAAATTTTTTAAAAAAATTTGTCGGTACTAGATAAAAGTTTTGTCTTTATAATTAAAGGGCTTATAGCAAAAACAAGATATGGCACTTAAAAATATTTTGAAATACAGCTGTGGTCAAAATAATAGCAGTACTATTTTATTCACACATGTTTGTATAAACAATACTTGTCTACAAATTTCGGATCCGGTAAACCCATTATCGTTCCTAGATGTACTTTCATCACTGGTTCGAAACCTGTCATCAGTTTCCTCCTATATTGTAAGATTTTCCAGATACAGGGTGTTTTACGTTTTTGGCAAGTGTTTAGTATTATTGATTTAGAATCTAAAGTACTCACCATAAAATAAAAAATTATATTTTGTATTTTAGAAAAATTATCAAATTTTCCATCAATACATCAACCACTATCGTGTCATGTGTTGTAGCAAAACTAAAATTTTGAGATTATAAAACGAAATATCAACAAATTTTGTATCTTTTGTTTTAGCGGAGCTGTAATCGTCCAAATTTAAAATGTCTGTTTTTCATGTAAAAATACACTTAATCAACAGGTTTTTCTAAATTCTAACTTTGGATGATAACAGCTCTGCTAAAATAAAAGATACAAAATTTGTTGATATTTTGTTGGGTAATCTGAAAATTTTAGCTCCGCTACAGCACATAATACGAAAATGGTTGATAGATTAATGAAAAGTTGATATTTCTTCTAAAATAGAAAATATTCTTTTTTATTATATAGATTCTATATAAATAATACTAAACACGTGCCAAAAACGTAAAACACCCTGTATCTTGAAAATGTTACAATATCGGAGAAAACTATGTACAAATTTGGAACGAGTATTGAAAGTACATCTAGGAATGATAATCGGTTTACCGGATCGAAAATTTGTAGACTAGTATTATTTATCTAAACATGTTTGAATATAAGAGCACTGTTATTATTTTGACCGCAGCTGTACATAATCGAATTTATAGTTTTAAAAAAAAATATGTTTTATATGAAGAAATGATATTGAACGTGGAAACTTTTACAAATAGGTCCGAAAATATCTTCAGTGGTGGTTAGTAATTCATTAAGTTATGTGTCGATCGTCAAAATCGATATTTTTTATCATTATTGCAATAATCGGTGCTATAAAAATTATCATAAAATGAAAAATATTCTATTTGTTCTCAATTGCATTGCAACCGTACTGTCAATATCCGGCTAACTGGAATGGTAATTACCCTTAAATACCCGAAAACACGCGGACACCAGGGTATGGCCACCAGGGTATCAGAGTACATAAATAACGTTATTATTTTTTAATGTAATATTTCTTCGACCTCTTAATTTATGATTTTGGGTTGTAATCGTGCTCAAGGACACTTTTTAATATAAAACAAAATTGTATTTGTTTTTCTTATTATTAAGGAGTTCGAAATATTGGACGAAATAAAATTAATAATAACAAAAACAAATACAATTTTGTTTTATATTAAAAAGTTACCTTGAGCCCGATTACAACCCAAACTCGTTATTATTTCTTTTTAATAAATGTCAATTTTATTCACCAACTTTAGCAAAGACTTGCTGTCATTATGTTGTACCTCTGTTATTACTTTTTGTCTTTATTTGATCTTGTTTGTTTCCACAACAGGTTGAAGCGGGTAAAGTTTTGAAAGTTCCACTCATTTGTACCGAACATTATCCGGAGAAACTGGGTAAAATTGTGCCGGAACTCAACGTTGAACATGCAAATGCTATCGTAAACAAAACTCGATTCAGCATGATGACACCAGAAATGGAGACAAAAATCAAGGAGATCTTTGGTGAAAAACCTCGTGATGTTGTGCTCTTTGGCATAGAGGTTTGTGAAATACTATTTCATGTTTTACACAAGAGGTTCTATAAAGTATCTTTTTACAGTCGCACATTTGTGTGGAGCAAACTGCCATGGATTTGATAGAAAGCAATGTTAACGTTTTAATTGTTGCCGATTGTGTATGCTCACGTCTGACACAGGATCGTGATTTAGCCATCGAACGCTTGCGTCAAATTGGCTGCATCATTACCACTAGCGAAAGCGTTATTTTCAATTTAATGCGGGATAAAGATCATCCCGCTTTCAATGAAGTGCGCAAATTTGTTGCTGATCCATCGATGGACATGCATTTGAGCGTTGCTCCAATAACAAATAAGTTATAAAGCTGTAAAAATTAGTATATTGTTTAATACGAATGGAAAGTACTATTAATAAAATTAAATTTAGGAAAGGAAAAAATCTTATGCATTAAGTTGAGAAGTTTAATTAAAATACATACATACTTAGTGTTTTTTCTATTTTTTTTATTTAACATTAACTAAATTAATTTTTAGTTTAATTAATGCATATTGACTGCTTAATTAAACTGTGTATAAATCTAAAATTAGAAAATTTGTAAAAGATAAAATTTAGTTATAATTTTATACATGAATTAAATTGCGAGCTTTAGATCAAGTAAGACTGTCTAGTCAGCTAAGTGATTGACTATACAGAGTTGTTGTTGTTGTTGTTGCCTTCTTAAAAACTTACTTGATCTAAAGCTCGCAATTTAAGTAATTTAGTTATATGGTTAATTGCTTACATTTCGGTTTAATGTCTTTACAAATTTAATATATTATTTTAAAAGTAATAAAAACACCACGTAAGAATGTTTGAGAGTCCATGTTCTCTTCTCATATGGAGCATGTCCAATGACTTCATGTATTAAATTCCTCATTAATTTAGTATGCTGAGTTTGGATTTTCTTTAAACGAGACCCACAAAGACCCTTAACTTTTTTGTCGCCAGTGTACTGTACATTTTTAACTTTGGCAGAGTTCGTACATGGCTGCTATTATATTTTAGCAGCTGTCACAAAGCGGAAAAAAGGAAAAGTAAAGCATAAAATATTGTTTAAATGAAAGATTTTTAAGGTTTAAAATTTTTTTATTGTTTTTACGATTAAATTTAGCTAAAAACGAAATAAATATAAGATTAGAATATTATTAAAAAAACGGTTTATCTGAAGAAGCCCTGCGTTTTTATAGTATAAAATTTGAATAAATAGAACGAAAATGCGCATAATTTTATCGTAATATTTTTTAGGTCTGGTTGAAGATAAATCGGACAAAACGACGTAACCCTGCTAATTTTGAGTCTGCCTGCAAAAGTCCTTGGACATATTTTTAAGTTTAGTGAATTTTTTTTTGCTAAAAATACCAAAAAGTTTTGTCTATATCAACATTTTTTGGGATGTAAGCTTTTGTATATTTTTCAGTTTTTTGGCTATAAAAACCAAACTTTACATCGTTCAAAGCTGAAAACGTTATTTTAGTAGAAAATTCAGCTTATTTTATCGATATCTAGCCAAGCTTTTGACTTAAGCTTCTTTTCGCTCTATGTCTCTACGCTAAGGAGATATATGCTTTTGAGAGTTTTGGTGACATTTTTCGACATAGCTCCCAAACCTTTCACCGGACAAGGACGATTTATACACCAAAATGTATGTAGTAACTCTAGATCAGTGGTACTCAACCGATTTTGGTCGCGCCCCCCTATGCATTTTCACATGAAACTCGCGTCCCCTACAAAATATTTTTTAAGTTCAAAAAGTTTTCCTGATTTATACATATAATAAATTTTAATTTTTGAAAAAAAGTGATATGTAATACAACTTGAAATAAAGATATTAACATAAAATATTATTATAAAAAATGAGTCATTAGTTTTTTACAAAAAATATTTCATGAAACTTTTTAAAACAAGCCATAAAACTTAAGTAAAAAAAATTTAAATATGAGAGAAAAAATTAGTATGCTAAAAACAATTTAAAAACAAGTTTATATAAAAATGTTGTTGGTTAATGTGATTGTTGACAAGACTTTTGATCAACTTTTGCAAGAGTACCTGAGTTGATTTTTAATATTAAGTCTTGACATATTTTTTAATGTATATTTAATAGAGCTGAGAAGCTTAACTCAAACAAATATGTGGTGGGAAAAATCTGCACTAACCACAAAATTTATAGAAGAAAACATAGCTCGAATTCTTCATCTTGCATGCTTTCATCAACAATAAATAGGTCATGAACTAACTTAGATTTCCAGTTTTATTTGGCAACGGTTGGGCAGCCAGGGCTTGTCGGTGTATTAGGCAGTTTAAAGCAGTTATGTCTGCGTTTCTTTCCTTGGTTAATTCCACAAATCTACATCATGAACCTTTCATAGAAGGTTCTCTATCGGTTTAAATTCCAACACCTTTTTCCCAAAATAAAGCATTATCTACATGAATTTGCAGAGAGCTGCGAAAATGTCTGCACCTTTTGATGTTGTTGAAATAGCCTTACGAAACAAGAATTCTTAATTTATTTTCTTTTTGCCAATAAACCGGCAATGAAATAAGAGTTGGCTGGATTGTAAAATGTCTGTTGTCTCTTCACACTGCAAAGCAAAAAAAGACATATTTCATCTACGTTTGATGGTGTCATTTGACAAAGAAATCTTGTTTATTTTTTACGACTATCTTGGTCAAGCATAGGGAGGTAGTTGAAGCATCGTTACCCCCTCTCTCAGATAATACCCCTACAGCGACACATGATCTAGATTCAATCGTGGAGCATCTGACGGGGACTCTAAAGGAGGCTTTAGAAATCTCATGTCCTAAGGGCGCCCCAAGAGGCAAAGCAAAACCATCTTGGTGGTCAAGGGAAATAAGTAATCTAAGGTTAGTAATTAGTAATTCAGTGCAGGAAGATTTTTAACAAAGCTAAGAACTCGGGTAGAACTCAATGCTGGCATGAGTATAAATCCAGCTTAAAAAGTTTTAAGAAAGCACTTCGAAAGGCTCAGCGCAATTCCAGGAAGCTTTTCTGCTGCAATATAGAGGAATATTCCGAAGCATCAAGACTTCGTAACATCTTCGCTTCTAATCCTAGCTGTCCAAGCTACTTACAGAAATCAGATGATACTTGGACATCCTCTAGCGAGGAGACCATAGATCTTCTTCTGAGTACCCTGAGTATCACATAAGGTGTGAGAGGATTCCGGCTATGAGTAAACCTTTAAAAATCATATCAGAGAACAGAATTAAATGGGCTCTGTTTAGTTTCAAACCATATAAGTCTGCTGGGCCTGATGGTATAGTTCCAGCCGCTCTACAGCAGACGTCGTCCATTATCCTTCCATGGCTTCTTGTCATTTTCAAAGGTTGCCTTGAAATGACATATATATCATTAAAATGGAGGGAAGTAAAGGTAGTATTTATCCCTAAGGCGGGTAGAATATCGCAAATGAGTCCGAATAACCTCAGACCCATTAGTCTTTCATATTTTCTGCTGAAAACACTCGAAAGACTGATTGACGCTCATATTCGTTGTAGCATATACACAAATTTGCTTTCAACTTCACAGCACGCTTACAGGAAAGGTAGGTCTGTAGAAACGGCCCTGGTAGGATTTATAGAGAATTACTTTTTCCATAAGGAGTACACAATGGTAGATTTTCTGGATATCGCAGGTGCCTTTAGCAATGTTCTTCCAGGGGAAATCATTGGCGCGCTCATGAAGCTTCGGGTGGATGAATCAATCTGTGTACTGAGAACAAACCTGCTGACCTTCAGAGTCGTCAGTGCATCTTAAGGTGACTCTAAGACCAGGAAATTTGTAAGTAGAGGCACTCCTCAAGGGTGTGTTATATCACCTTTATTATGGAACTTGGTAGTCAATGTACTTCTAAGGAAAATAGAAAAGGTGGGTTGCAAGGTGATTGCCTATGCGGATGACGTAGCTATTGGTACATAGGGAAAGTTTCCTAATACTCTTTCGTAAATGCTTGGGTTAGCGCTTTTCGATCTCAATACTTGGGCCAAAAGTTGTGGTCTGGTGGTAAATCCCAAAAAAAACTGAACTGGTCCTTTTTACTAGGAAATATAAAATTCCACGCATAGTTCCTCCACGTCTGGATGGCACTCTGCTAAACTTCGTGGAAGAGGCAAAATACTTAGGGGCTATTTTGGCTAGAAAGTTAAGCTGGAAACTGAATATTCTTGAGCGAACTAGGAAAGCCAATGTTGCTTTATATGCCTGTAAGAAAGCTATAGGTAAAACGTGGGGGCTTACCCCGAATATTGCACGTTGGATTTACACAGCTATAGTGAGGCCAATCTTGTTATACGGTGTATGTGTGTGATGCACAGCACTAAAACACAGTCTAATTGCAAATTATTAGGGAAAGTACAAAGAACTGCGGCCGTATGTATCAGCGGAGTGCTTAGGTCCACTTCAACGGAAGTGCTAAATGCGGTTCTTTGCTTAATACCCCTTGATATCCGCCTGAGAGCAACCTCGCAGTGGACTAACACTCATACAGGTCATTACTCCATTATCAATTTTGCAGAAGCAGTTCCCAGTAACATCGATTACACTATTGCCACTCCCTCATTCGAGAATGGCTTTCACACAGTTATCCCAACCAGAGTAGAATGGGACGGGTTAAAGTTGGCGCGCATATTTTTACTGACGACTCAAAACTTGACAGCAAAGTTGGGGGAGGCGCCTTCTCAACGGATCTGGACATCAGAACCTCATTTAGACTGCCAGATCATTGCAGCGTCTTCCAAGCTGAAATAATGGCTATGTATAGAACATTGGAATGGCTGAGGTATAGTGAGATATCAACTAAAGATATCTACATTTCTACAGACAGCAAAGCAGCGATTAAATCCCTTACAGGTGTGTCCCTAGCATCACCAACAGCCCTTAAATGTCGCTCGTCTCTTAATGAGATGGCTGATAAGTTCGACATCCACCTGGTCTGGGTACCAAGGCTTAGGGACATTCCAGGAAATTTTAGAGCGGATGAGCTCGCTAGGGAAGGTACAGCGGCAACGCTGCTGCCGGATATGGAAACATTAGGCATGCCACTTGTGTCTTGCAAGCTGGCTCTAAGGCAACATGCCACAGAATTGGCTAGTTTCAAGTGGAAGCATAGCACCACCTCTAAAACAGCTAGACAGATGTGGCCTGGTGTTACTGAAAAACGAACGATGAAGCTCACTCAAATGGCGAGGAAAGATCTCTCCATTCTGATAGGCGTTACAACAGGACACTGTATTATAGGGAGGCATGCCCTTAGAATGAGGGTTCATGCGAATGACTTTTGCAGGAGTTGCAGGGATGAGGAAGAGGAGGCGTCGGTATCGCATTTCCTCTGTTTATGCCCTGCTTTAGCCCGCAAAAGCATCTAGGAAGCCTAATTTTTGATGATCTTAGGGATCTTGAGGAGGTAGACGTTAAGCTTCTTCTGCTTTTTATTATTAGTTCAGGGTGGTTTCACGACAGCACTTAGGAGAGGAGGAAGTGAGTAGATCCCCTGTGGTACCACAACGGACCAAATATCTGGTCTATGCGGGCCGGACTTTGACAGGCCACCACTTTAACCTAACCTAACCTAACCTAACCTAACCTAACCTAACCTAACCTAACCTAACCTAACCTAACCTTAGTCAAGCAAGTAAGGGTGACTTAACCAAAGTTTATCCAATCATGTGCACCTTCTTATTTTTTGCAATCCACACCTTAACTGCATTTTCCATATTCAATTTAAAGCATCAGGCGGAATCTAACTTTTTGCGCCTTAATAAGATGCAATATTTAAAGTGCTGTAATATTAGAATTTTTTATTTTGATAGTTTTTAAATTTTCTGGCGCCCCCTCATGTCACCAGGGGAGCACACCCCACCACTTGAGAACCACTGCTCGAGATACAAAACTGCATTCTTGGGAAAAAATTTAAAAAATAAGCGTTGCAACCTTAACTGAACATTTTCGTTTAGGTTATTTTGCTTTGCGAATTCTCAAACCCGGTGCTCACACAGACTATAGCATGATCGAGGGCAAATGATCCAAAAAGAAATTTGTAAACAAAGATCTATTAGTTAGTATATATGTGTGCTTAAAACAAACAACTCCTGTTGTTGTTCAAGCGATTTTTTTCTTATAGCGCACAGTGAATGGATTAGTACAAGTTAGACGGAATTTTTTAATTATTTTCAATGTTTAAGTATAAATATGTACAGCTACGCTCATTGAAATAGTGGTGGGTGGGTACAAACATTTTATACTTTTTCAGACTATGATAATAGAAAAATTGTTTTTTGCCTTAACATCCCATACAGCTTTCTTAATATCAGCCCAAAACAATTTCATATTTTGTGCCAATAAAGTAGCTGATATATCAACCATCTAAAGGTCTCTTTTGTTATCAACCATTTAAGGGTAAGCACCACAAATCTCTCATAACTCTGAATAAATTATACTCTGAATTTCTCATAAATCTATGTACTTATTCTTAATTGTTCGTTTTTTGTTTGCATTAACCTCCTGTTTTAATGAAACAAACTTTGTGGAGTAATTTGCTCAACATTTAGAGAAAATCCCTACAGAACTTGGTGTTGAACAAGAGTCAATTCTCCTCATTTCAGGATACCGACATCCTGCTCTAAAAAATATCGACTTTGCTAAACCCTCTAATTCTCCGAAAATTCGAGTTTTTACCTAATCCGCACATGGTGCGCTAGGTGTTAAGTGCTAGTTCTGGAACATCTCGTCAGTTTATTGTGCCCGAATACATTCGTTCGTTTTGAGCAATTTATTCACATGCTACGGACTTACTACGGTTCTATTTCAGGTGACTTTCGAGGTACTTGTTGGGTATTTTTCGTTACTACTCGTAGCTTTTAAAAATAAAATTGAGTCTGTTACATTTTGTGCATTTTGTCCCTGAGTGGTTTGGAACGGACACAAATTGTTTCTCGGGAAGATTTTCAATAGGATTTAAATCAGGACTCTGAGCTTGCCCGTTCATAACCTCAATTCCATTGACCCGAAACCATTCCTTTACCAGTCTTTTCGTATGTTTCGTGTCATTATCCTGCTGGAATGTCTATATAAGCGGCATGTCCTTTTCAGCAAATAGTAACATGACATTTTTCAGTATATTGACGCACGCGTGCTGATCCATGATGCTATCAATCCTGTTAATTGGCCCAACACCTCTGTAGGAGAAATAGCCCCACACTATTATCCACCATGACCCACCATGCTTCAATGTTTTTGTGGTGGCCATATTTCTTATCAGGGGCGTCTTACATACTCGCGAGACCCTTTGCCACCATATAGCAGAATTTTGGATTCATCCATCCAGAGAATATTCCTCCACTTTTCTATAGGCCATTTTAGATGCTTTTGTGCCATGTAATGTGATTCTTCATTAACAGAGGAACTTTACGAGGACGGGGGGCGTATAAATTATGTTCTCGAAGCATTCCTCTTTCCTTACGGTAACCTCCGATAACATTGGCTTTTCCCCCTTTTTTCATCCTTCTCTTTGTACAAAATTGCATTGCGGATCATTGCAGAGGAACAACCGATGAGTTTTTCTACTTCCTTGTAGGTTTCACCGCGTTTTATAAGTCTTCGAATTAACGCTCGTTTTTCTGCACTGCAATGTTTTCCGCGGCCCACTAAAGGATTCAGATTCACGCATTTTTATTTTTATTGCTTAAATTACACGAGGGCCGTTTGATAGTTTCGTGAAAACTGAAACAAGTAATGATTTTTACGACAAAAAAATTTTATTTATCAATATAGTCTCTATTAGCTCGATACACTTCGTTCAACGTTCCTCTAATTTTTTGATCTTATCCGAAAAATACGTTTTCAGAAGGTCCCCAAAATAGGCCTCTGTTTCGGTGATGAGCCAGCTCCTCTCTGGGGGAGAATCTCTTCCCGCTGAGCCATTTGCTCAGGTTTAGAAACAGAAAATAGTCGGAGGGGGCCAAATTTGGAGAATATGCTGGATGAGGAAGCAATTCGTACTTGAATTCATGGAATTTTGCTATGAGAGCTCGGTATGTGTGAACGCGTGCATTTTCTTGATGGAAGAGCACCTCTTCCGGTATTTTCTAAAATATTTGAAAAATTAATGAAAGCTCGAATTGTGCTCTTTTTAGAGAAATATAATTGTTTCAGTAAACTCCAGTTTGGTTTCAGATCTGGCCTATCAACAGAAGACGCATTATTGAATTTCTGTACAAACATTTACTCCAGCCTTAATAATAAACGGTTAACAGCAGCTCTTTTTGTTGATATCACTAAAGCATTTGACACAGTGGACCATACAATTTTGCTTGATAAAATTTATAAGACTGGCTTTAGGGGATTTATCTTTAAATGGTTTCAGTCCTATTTAAAAAACAGAAAGCAGCGAGTAAAAATATTTAATTGTTATAGTTCATTAGAATTGTTGACATTAGAAGTTCCTCAGGGCTCAGTGCTGGGTCCTATATTGTTTTTAATCTTTATAAATTCGCTTTTTTCAATAAAGTTCCGCAGTTCCATCAATGCTTTTGCTGATGATATGGCCTGTGCCTTTTCTTGTGTCTCGCCCTTGCAATTGTCTGTTGATATTAACCATGATCTCGCTGTTTTAAGGCACTGGTTTATGATTCATAAGCTGGTACTTAGTGATAAAACTAGAATAATGCTTTTTAATGTGAATGCTAAAAATGTAAACTTCGATTAATTTTTTTTTCATGGTGGTAAATGTGAAAGATTTGGTTTAGGTAATGATATATGTTCCTCGTCGGATTGCATTCATACGTTCTGTGATCATAAGTCTTGTTCTTTAAACTGCTTCGCTATTGAAAAGGTTAATTCTTTTAGATATCTAGGTATTTGGCTTGATAGTGGTATGGATTGGACAATTCATGCACGTGAACTTAAAAAGTATCTTTTGGCTGCCACCAGGCATTTGTATTTGTTGAAATCATATTGTAGTCCTATTCTTCTCAAGTGTATTTACAATGGAATATTTCACTCTAAACTTGAGTATGGTTTAGCTTGTTGGGGAGGTACTTATAAGAATAAAATATGCCCTCTTCTCGTTTCGCAAAAGCATGCTATTCGTTTAATTTGTCATAAGAACAGATTTTGTAGTAGCCTGTTACTTTTCAGGAAACTTAGTGTCCTTCCTTTGAAGCACTTATATTTCTATAAAGTATTGAAAATTTTTTTTATTAAATCTGGATATCTTCTGAGACGACGTTCAGATACCTATCATTTGAGAGTTAATGAATTCAATGTAGCACTGGTTCCAACGCACACTAAGAATATTTCTTAACTTTTTTACTTCTGTTGCTCCTCGACTTTTCAATAGTCTTCCATCGGAAATAAGAAATATTCATGTTCAATCCATTTTCCTCAAAAGGGTAAAGTTTTGGCTTTTAGACCTCAATTACAGTGATATTGACACATTGTTAGCTGTTATAGTCTGACTCCATAATACTTTTATTAAGTTTTTGCTCTCAATAAGGCCTTAAAAAAAAAAAAAAACTTTTAAAAAACAAAAATAAAAAAAAACTTTTAAAAAACAAAAATAAAAAAAAAATATGTTAATATTAAATTTTTCGATTTATTTTCTTTATTTGATTATTGTAATTAATGCATCATTTATTAATTATTATTTCATTAATTATTATATATATTTTTAACAAGCTGTATTCGCCTCTAGCTCCTAATGAACTATAGAAGCAGCTTAACATTCATTGCAGTTATTTGTATAACATAATTCTTCTTATAGATACATATATTGTTATTATTAAGAATGTAATGAATTGTTGAATAAAAATACTACTACTACTACTACTAATACTTGTTCAACAACCTTTTTCCTCTACAAATGGGCACGTTTCTCTTTCAAAGCGTCGCATAGAGGGTTGAAATTGAAAAAAGTGGAGATTGATTGAAAAATGAAAATTTCTTTTTTTGAAAATTTTTACTGCTCGATTAAGGGAAGGTTCTCCTGGATTTTTTTGAAAAAATCGATTTTTTTTACATAAAATGAAAGTTACATATATGTAGAATGTTTGTGCCAAGGGATATTTCAATACGACGCGTATTTCTCGAGATAGAGCGTGTCAAACGTACCCATGTCACGAGCGCGTACCAACTTTCTAAAAACTTTAAACGCGTTTTTCTCGGAACCATGTTTTCTAATCTAACGGACAGCACAGGGCTTGTTCTATTGATCCGATTTCCTTCATTCAAAGAATGTTTGAAAGTATATACTTTTTTGTACGCCTGGAACCTAACATTGGCATAAAAAATTGTTTATTTATAATTTTTAAACGAGATCTAAGTAAAAAAAAGCAAAAAATTTCAATTTTTTTTTTAAAAGTCCATAAAATTGGATTTTTTTACCAAACTTAATTGAAGTTAGGTTCCAGGCATATGAAATGTTATCAATTTTAATAAATTTTATACATTTCTCATTTCAGTTCACTACCTGAGGCCCCACACTGTCCGCGGGAGGTCGATGTTTTGCGCGCAGAGGTCGACGAGATCCGCCATTTTCAAGCCGCCATTTTGAATTTTTCAAATATCTTTTTTTTTTTTACTCGTCAATAAACCACGAATCAAAGTTCAAAAGCATAAGTTCGTATGTCTTTTCATTTTCCCACAAACCATTCTCAAATTTTGCTTGTTTTTCGGCCAAATCCAAAAAAATCCAGGAGAACCCTCCCTTAAAGAGCACATAATTGTACATCACTACTGAAAATTTCAATATTATATGCTGTTTATTTTTTCTGCTACATAGCTTTAAGGTTGAGAAATTTTTTGTTTTTTTGCGATCAGTTCAACAAATTAAAATTTGACATAGTTCAACAATTAATATTTTTTTGTACATAAAAAGTGATGTTTTTATTATGAAACCTTCAACTCCAGGTATTAAGGAGTGATTAAAAAAAAAAGTTAAAAAAAATTGCGTAGAAATATGAAAAAAAATGTTTAAAAAATGTCAAAATTTGCGCTATTTTCAAAATATATGTGGAGTTTTAAATAAGAATACCGTATCATCAAGTAGAAATGAAAATTTTGTATTAAACTTCAATATCTAAGCTTCTGTATTCAGCAATAAAAAGTTGCTCGTTTTTACCCGAATCTTTTTTATTTCAAAAATCGTGATAATAGTCATTCTTACAAAAACAAAGATTCTTGTCTTTAATTTGTTTTGTCATGTGACAATGACGAAAGTGACGAGGACGATACAGAGGAGTATGTCGATTTTGGGCATCAGGAGGAATATTAACAAATTCATAAATTTTTTGCTACTCGCACATTATATTTTTATGAATTTTTTTTTAAAAAAAAGTAATAAGGAATGATTTTCGTCTGGGCCGAAGTTTTGAACTTTATATTATATTGATGACGTCAATTTGTATAGACGATAGGCGTGATTTTTTCAATCTCCATTTTTTGGGAATTCGACCCTTTGTGCGTCGTTGAAATAGATGTAGATTATACCGAGTGTATCCCAAAATACTGTCGCCTTAACCCTTCCGCTGATAACACCGTCTTCGCCTTCTTCGGAGCACGTTCGGTCGGTGAAGTCCACTGTTTCTACTGTTCCTTTCTCTGGTGTGTAGTGATGGATCCATGTTTCGTCCACGGTTACTCGATACCGAACAACCCATCTTGCTGCTATATCCAAATGATTTCGCAAAATGTTACACACCCGTTCGTTTGAGATGCCTACGTTTTGTGTTAGAGCTACGTAACCCAACCGGCCTTCCAGAAAGCGAACAGCAATTGTACATGAGAACAAGCTTAATATAAACAAAGAGTTTTAAGCTTTTCATAATTCTAATTTTAACAAGCTTGTTAAAATGAGAAATCACAATAAAATCTCAATCGTATTTGAGAAACGCTTGATATTTATAACTAATTTTCAAGTATGCTTAATAAACATTTAAAATTTAAAATGTCTGTTTTTCATGTAAAAATACACTTAATCACGGTTTTTTTCTAAACTCTAACTTTGGATGCTAACAGCTCCGCTAAAATAAATGATACAAAATTTGTTGATATTTCGTTGAATAATCTGAAAATTTTAGCTCCGCTACAGCACATGACATGAAAGTGGTTGGTATATTGATGGAAAAGTTGATATTTTTTCTAAAATAGAAAATATTATTTTTATTTTATGATTTGTAGTTAAGATTCTAGATCAATAATACTAAAAACTTGCCAAAAGCGTAAAACACCCTGTATCTTGAACATTTTACAATATAGTAGAAAACTGAGTACAGATTTGGAACCAGTGTTGAAAATACATATAGGAATTATAATTGGTTTACTGGATCCGAAATTTGTAGACTGGTATTACTTATCCAGACATGTCTGAATATAAAAGCACTGCTATTATTTTGACCGCAACTGTATATGTCACAATACAATATGAAATATTACTGAGAAAAATGTTTTTTATGCAACATAATCTTAATCTATGTTTTTTTCTGTCAAATAAAAGATATTGACCCATTATCATAGTCAAAATAAAGTCGACTTTAAATTTAGTATAAGCATTTTTAAGTTTTTCAATATAATATGTTGTCATAAAAGCTTGCACTAAATTTAAAGTCGACTTTATTTTGACTATGATAATGGGCCATTGTTTTTATTTTGCGTGCAGTGAAAATGGTACACTTGTTAACAAATATATTAATTTAATAATTTTGGTTAGTATAACAAATAAGTTCAAAAATTGAAAAATTATCAAAGAATTTGAACATTTCTAAGATGGGGCTCTATCACTAGGAATAGGCGAAAATCAATTTATCAAAGATGCAAGCACTTTCTTCCAATTTGGCAAATCATGGTTCAACTAGGCGCAAATCACAAAATAAAAATTTTAATAACTTTAAATAATACAAATTTGAATGAATAATAACAAATTAATATAAATTTAAAAAATTAATTAAAGAAAATCGTATACAGCTGAGGACAGAGCTTTAATAACGATGGTCTCTTCTGCAATGTTAATGATATTTCTCTCACCGAATGTAAGGTAACTGATATATTTTTTAATATCCATATAGTCATTGCTAAACACACTTAATAAATATTATAAATTTTTATGTTTCATTGACAATGCTCAAAAATGTAGCGTTCTTTAATCTCAGTCCACAGCTATACAATATAAATGTGTTTATAAAATATTACTTTTTAAGATTATTCTACAATTGCCAGATAAATCTTATAAAACCATTGGGAATAATAAGCTTTTCTTAACATGTGTTAATATAATATTATTTTTGTAAGCTTATTCTAACAATTGCAGGAAAAAGCTTATAAAAATCTTGCCTGAGTAATATTATCACGAGGGTTCCGTTTTGATTTTTCTACAATTAATGCGATAGCCCTTTTTAATGGTTTCTCAAGCTTTTTTCCAGCTTAAGGCTTATGTTGTTAAGCTTGTTATAATCTATATATATAAAAGAAAGTGTCCGAATGCGATGTAATCCCATAACTCGAGATCGGCCGAACCGATTTGGATAATTTTTTTTTAAATGTTCGTTTTAGTCCAAGTTAGGTTTTTAAGGAAAGAAAAATTGACCACGCCCACTTTTGCGCCCACTTTTTTGATTTATCTGAAATCGAAAAACGGCTGGACCGATTTGGATAATTTTTTTTTCAAATGTTCGTAGTAATCCAATTAAAGTTTTGTCGGAAAGAAAAATTGACCACGCCCACTTTTTTATTTATTTATTTATTTAATTAAATGTAAGCGCTTGCAAGAATAAACTTATAATTAAGCACCGATTACATATATGGCGATAATATCAACACAAAAATATGAGATATAAAACATAATCTTGAATAAAATTTAAAGTTAAAATTACATATCGGAAACAGTTAAAACATTAACAATTTTTTAAAATTGAACCAAAGGTAACAACTGAGATTTATAACAAATATAAATAATAAGACAATCAAAAAACTAAAAAAAAGGGGAAAAATTAAAAGTATAAAATTAAAAGGAGATTAAAGGAGAGAAAAAAAAAAAACGAAATAATATAGCTTAAGTTAAAGTGAGGACAAATAATCTGATAGCTTAGATTTAAACAAGGTTGCATTGCAAATACGCTGTAAAGAGAATGGAAGCGAGTTCCAAAGACGTATAGAATTAACAAAAAACTGCCGTTCTGATGCCAAGCAGGCGTGTCTAGGTTGAACCAAGTTGTTACCGCGCTGAGATCTTAAAAATTTTAATTTTTCATATAAATAAAGAGGTTCCTTAGTAAAAATGATTTTATGCAAGAAGACTAACGCCTTCATGTTCAGGACATGGTCAAAAGTCAAACCGAATATTTGTTTTGCATACTGTGATATGTGGTCAGTTCGTTTAAGTCCGAAGACATAACGAGCGATGTTGTTATAAGCAACGTTCAGCTTGCGCTTACTTGCAGAGTCACAGTATGCGAAAATTTCAGATCCATATAGTACGGTGGGAACGAGATACGTTTTTGCCAGTAGCATTCTAATGTTAAAGGGGGTGAAATATTGTGTAGCCCACAGGCTGCGGAGCATACCGAAGATTTTTCCCACTGTGATATTGACATGATTTGTCCAATTCAAGGTACTGTTGAAAGTAATGCCCAAATTTTTTGCCGACTTCACGACCTCAATACATGATCCGTTTAGTATGACTTCAGGTAGAGTTGAAGTGAAATTATGTTTCCTAGCTATAACTAAACATTTTGACTTGTTTGGATTGAGGCATAAACCATTAGCAGAAGCCCAATCATGAATTTTACGTAAATTTTCATTCAAACTTGCGACACAATAGTGAACATCAGACTTGCGACAGCTAGTATACAATTGCACATCATCAGCGTAAATTTGTATGCCACAACTATGCAGAATAGAGGGTAAGTCATTTATATAAACTGAGAATAAGAGCGGACCCATTATAGATCCCTGAGGTACTCCACGGCTCACACTTAAAAAACTTGAGGTCGCGCAGCCGATATTCACTGCTTGTATTCTATTAGCAAGGTATGAACTCATTAGTCGAGTGGCTGTTTCGGAAAAATTAAACATGTAGGACAATTTTGAACATAAAATTTGGTGATCGACCGTGTCGAAAGCTTTCGAGTGATCTAGAAGAATCAAAAAAGTAACTTCATTTTGATCAAGATTATTTCGTATTTCGTCGGACACGTCTAGTAGAGCAGTTACGCAACTATGTTTTGGTCGGAAACCTGATTGTCTATCAGTTAAAAGTTTGTTACACAATAAATATTTGTTTGTCTGTTTGTACATAAGCGATTCAAAAACTTTCGATAAATATGGCAAAATTGCTATTGGGCGGTAATCGTTTCCAGTTTTAGGAATGGGAATTATTTTGGCTTGTTTCCAAATAGCGGGGAATTCTGATTTAGTTATTATTGTGTTAAAAATGTGTTTAATAAATGGTAGCAGTACGGGTAGAAGTGCTTTGAAAAACTTTGGATGAATTCCATCGAAACCGACAGCATTAGATTTGATTTCTAAGCAACTTCGCACTATCTCGGCATCTTCAACACGTTGGAAGCTAAAAGATGAGTTTGCGCTATTTGATCTTTGAAGGTAATGGTTGAAGTTACCATTTGGCATCGGCATGGGAATATCAATAAATTTATTATTTAGATCCTCAACTTTTGCGCCCACTTTTTTTGATTTATCTAAAATCGGAAAACGGCTGTACCGATTTGGACAATTTTTTTTTCAAATGTTCGTAGTAATCCAATTTAAGTGTTTACTGAAAGAAAAATTGACCACGCCCACTTTTGCGCCCACTGTTTTGATATCTATATATATAAAATTAAGTGGCAAAACTTCCTGTTCGCATACTCCTCCTAGACGGCTTGCCCGATTTCAATGAAATTTTCAGGGGTGATTGGGGTCTGTGTGGAGGGTGCACATAAGAAATTGCATGTGTGTATCTTTGCACGTTTTGTGCCACACCCCCTTTTGTCGCCCACAAATCAATAAAAATGCTGTATTTAAGACGGTTTTGGTCGTATTAAATGAAAATTTGGTAAATAAGTTCGTATGATAACTATAATTAACTTTGAAAAAAATGGGCGTGGTCACACTTCATCTACGCCTACTTTTAAGAAAATATCAAAATACTTCGAAACCATTGGTCCGATTGAGCTCAAATTTTGTAAGTACGCTTTGCTTTGAGTACGAGATGGTTTAAGGGGCAATGCCACACCCCCTTTTACCTCCCACATATAAATAAGAAATTGTTGTTATCGAATAGCTTTAGAGTTATGGGTAGCACAGCTTAGAAATTCGGTATTCGACCACAATTAAGACGTACCGTTTCTGTGATGAAATTTTATGGGAGTGGACAAGGGGGAGGGGCACCTCCCATACAACCCAAATTTGTGATATCGAATAGCTTTGAAGTTATAGGAATTCAGCTTTGGAATTCAGTTTTTGACCTCAATTTACACATGCAGTTTCAATGGTTTTATTTTATGGGCGTTGGACAGGGAGGCGTGAAATCTCCCTTACAACCCAAATTTGCGATATCGTATTGCTTTGAAGTTATAGGTTGACAGCGTAAGAATTCGGTATTCGAGATAAAATTTATACATGCATTTTCAATACTTACATTTTGTCGTCGTAGGGCAAAGGGGAGTGGCACTTCCCATACAACCCAACTTTGCGCTATCAAATAGTTTTAGAGTTATAAGTCGTACAACGCCGAAATTCAGTATTCGACCTCAATATAAACATTCAGTTTCATTGATTCAATGTATGTTCATTGGTAAGAGGGGCGTGACACCTCCAATTTAACCCAAATTTGCGATATCGAATAGATTAGGAGTTATAGGTAACTCAGCCTCAAAATTCAGTATTCGACCTCAATGTACTCATGCAGTTTCATTGCTAAAATTTTATGGGCGTAGGGAAAAGGAGAATGGCACCTCCCATACAATCAAAATTTGTGCTATCGAATAGTTTTAGAGTTATATGTTGCACAGTTTTGGAATTCGGTATTCGACCTCCATGTAGGCATCCAGTTTAATTGATTACATTCTATTAGCGGTGATGAAGAGAGAGTGGCACTTCCTATACAACCCAAAGTTGTTATATCGAAAAGCTTTGTGGATATAGGTCGCACAGTCTTTCAAATTCAGTATTTGACCTCAATTTAGACATGCTGTTTAACTGATAACATTTTATGGGAGTTTGAATAGGGAGAGTGGCAGCAACGCGCCGGGTTTCAGCTAGTATTATTCTAAAGCATTTTGGCCTGTTGGAAAAATTCATTAATATTTTCAAACACATTTTTCTCGATTACTTAAGTATGTGGGTTGGACCACTTTGCTTTTGAGCGCCTCATATATGCTTAATAAAACTCCGTATGCATATTACACATAAATTGTGTGTCCTTGCTTACAAAAATTCTAAAAGACATGACTAATTTTAATGAATTTTACAGTGGTGTTAGCCCTTAAGAAGAAAACTCACCCAATGAAGATTTTAAAGATAACTAACAACCAAATTCTCATAACAAAGCTCTTTTCCGTTCACATTATTTGCATTATTCTTGACATAACCATCATAACTACTAATACGAGTAGAACGCCAAGAAATGCATCCTTAGAGGTTCCGTTTTTGGTTCGAACTGAACATAAGGCTTTATGATCAACGATGACATCTGTATTTATGATATTTTTGTGAGGCGCGGCATAGCTTGGAGCGACTGGGTTTCAGTTTAAGGATGATCGACATCGCATGCCTGCAATCCAAAGAGAGAGCAGGGAACCAGATACAACTACATGAATATTGCGATAGAAAGTGAAGACTTTCGCTGCACCAACAGCAGTCCAGAGAGCTTTGCATAAGGTCTGGCTTTAAGTCAAGTCTTACCAAATCTGGCTAAATGTTGTCATATCGTAAAACTGACTTGGTTAAAAGTTATATCTAGCTCATCGGCTGCCGACTTGCAGCCTTTTTATTGCGTTTAGATCAAAGCAAAGATAAGCTTACATGTGCTGTGATCGAAATCAGCATGAAATATGGCAGCTAAATTAGAAGTCATGGTAGCGCCTCAATTTCTGAGCCACAACAAAAGCAACAACGACAAGGACAGCAACTCAAAGCTGCGTTTATTCAAGGTTTGCAACTTTGTTTTTATTTTTCTACTGCGAGGGCAGCTTGATGATGGCAACAGCATTTTTGGCTATGCTTGGACCACAACAATGTTGTTGTGCATTGCGTACTGCCATTAAAATAATTTCATTGGATCTTGAAATTCATCCAGTCAAAATCCAATTCAAACCACTAAACATTCTCAGACATTGCATTCAGCTGCCATGTTCCTGATTGTTGCCTACTACTACTGGTCGTCTGCTTCTGCATGCCTGCGCTAGTGCATCATCTTCAATTTCCTATTAAATAAAACGTAAACTAGGGTGGGTCGATTTGATGAAGTTTTATGATAAATATTTTTTTGTAAAATATTTTTACCCTCACGACCTCAAGTACTAAAGCTACTTTTCTAAACCTTTTTCTTGAAGGGATAAAAAATTGCTATAAAAGGTTGCTAGGAGGCTAAAAAAGTATATTAAAGTATTTTTCATAAAATTTCACTATAGACCTGTGAACACAACAACTACGTCAACTTGTGTTATTTTTATGTTAAAAAAAACTTAAGTGTGAATGGTTAAAATGTTTCTTTTACTTTTGATATGCTCTAACTTTGTACATGTTGCCAACTTTTGAATTCTAAAATCCACCAAAAATGCGAAAAAATTAGCTTTTCCCTCAAAAATACACCAGATATATTAGGTTTTTTAAAATATAAAACTCTAAAATAAATTTAAAAATTAAATTATGTTCTAAACAGCCAGTTATTTTATTAAAACAAAATTTACTTCACAGCTTTAAACAAATTTAAAATACTTAAATTAATTTAATTTAACGAATCTAACACAAAAAATTACATCAGCCCAATTCTGAATGATTTTCCCCGGGGAATTGGAGAAGGGAGTTTTCATTTTTAACCAACTTCAAAAAGGGGGAGGTTCTCAAGTTGGTTGTTTTTTTTTGTAATGTATGTACATCGATAACTCCTAAAGTACTTGCCCGATTGCCACAAGTTTTTGTCAACAGATAGAGATATCATTAAGATGGCAAATAAAGATATCAATTTTTTTTAGCACTCATGAATATTGACGGTTTATTAACAAATTGGTATTAAAAATTTCCAAAATGTCTTTGAACTTTATCTTAACCCTTTGTGACGCCATGTTGTATTTCTGCAACATACCATTCAAGGGGATATAGAAATGCAGTAAATGCTAATTGAACGATTTTACGCGGTGTTGTAGGTTAGCAACAAAGCTCCCAAACGATTTAATATCAAATAATCTTACTATCTGGCAACACTTGAATTGTTATTTATTTTTAGAGACGCACGTGTGCAAACCAGTTTCGCGATTCTTGATTTTGTTTACAAAAACATTTTAAGTGGTAATATACATGTATAACGTTTGTGAAATTTCTGTGTAATAAAGGTAATAATCTATAATTCAATAATCAGTAAAAGTTTTATTGCACAATCAGTTCGTTTTGTATTTGTGGACTGATTTTGCTTTGTTGCATTTATGCAACACTGCGTTGTGCGATAGATTTTTCCCCCATTTTTTTTAAAGTAAAGTGTTTTTATTTTAAGATCAAAATGAGTCGTAAATTGACCACTGAAGACCTAGAACATATACTTGACGAATGGGAAGACAGCGAAGATGGCCTTGACTTTTCTGATGACGACGATGTCATCGATCCGGCATATAAGTTCGAGCCGAACGAGCATGAAAGTTCCGATGAAGAATTGGAAAATTATTTGCAGTCTACCAGCAATATAGCAACCACATCCGCCGCTGCTATGGTCATTAGTCCTGCAATAGAACCAGATCTAAGCTCCGATTCTCCAAGCACAAGTTCTGCAGCAGCTTCAAAGTTGTCTGATCGTAAGACTAAGGCCTTTTCCGCATGGAGAAATTGAAAACTAATGCAACTGCAACGCAACAGCTTAAAAAGTTTCAAAACACTTCAATTTTAAACTGAACTGCAACCTACGCTTTCAGATGAGCAAGTCACGTCGCAACGCAACATTGAAAAATTCACAACAAAACAAACCCTTATTTAATGGAAGCTTTGTTAAATAGATATAAAAAATTAATTGAGGATAAAAAAGGATATTTCTTCACTTCCTGCACTTATTTCATATTTATTAATTGATTAATTATTTTCATAGCACACAACACAAATCGGAAACGTAACAAATCGCCGATTCAAATTGCAGCACGCCGTGTTGCATGAAACTGGTTGCGAATGCGTTAAAAACTTGTTGAGTACAAGTTGTTTCATGTGAAGGTTTCGGTATAAATACATTGGTTAGCAACTTTTGTTGCAGTTGCATTAGTTTTCAATTTCTCCATGTGGAAAAGGCCTAAGACTAGTATCACACGGAAATCGAAAAGTTTACAGTTAAATGATGAGCAACTTCGGTTTCATGGTTCAGAAAAGCTTCCTCCAGAGATACTTTGTTTAGACACTCCATTTGAGATATTTTCATATCTTATTACTGACGATATCATCAATCTACTTGCTGACCAGACTAATCTTTATTCTGTACAGAAAGATGCCAATAAACCAATAGATGTAACTGGTCAGGAAATACGTCAGTTTATTGGTATAGTATATTTTATGTCAATTGTTCATATGCCAAAAGTAAAAATGTATTGGTCAGAACACATAAGCTTTGAGCCGATACGAGAGACTATGCCGTCGAAACGATTCGAATTAATTAGACAGTTAATTCATTTTAACGATAATAGTAAAATGCTACCATACGATCATGTTGCTTCTGATCGATTATATAAAATTCGGCCTATGTTAGAGGCACTCAACCACAACTTCAAAAAAGTTCCATTTGAAGCCCATTTATCTGTTGATGAACAAATGTGTTCAACAAAAGCCCGAAGCATGCTAAAACAGTATCTACCTGACAAACCTCATAAATGGGGATTCAAGCTGTTTGTTATATGTGGTGTATCTGGGTACGGTTATAAATTTGAAGTTTATAGTGGCCAAGAAAACAGGTGCGCAACTAATGAGCCGGACTTAGGGGCATCATCTAATGTTGTAGTCCGCCTTGCTCGTGAAGTGCCTACCAATCGGAACCACCGCATTTTTTTCGACAATTACTACACCTCAATCCCTCTTATTGAATATTTGTCAAGTCGTGGCATTTTAGCTTTAGGAACTATAAGAAAACCCCGTATTCCCATTTGTAAGCTGCCAGACGAAAAAGCTTTTAAAAAAGAACAACGCGGTACATCTATAGAACAGGTCGGAAATTACAATGGGGTTGATGTAGCTCTGGTTGCTTGGAGAGATAATAAAATCGTCACCTTAGCATCAAATTTTGCAGGAAAAACCCCAACAACTACAGTTAAAAGATGGGACAAGTCGGGAAAGAAATTCGTTTTTATTGAGCGCCCTTTTGTTGTTTCGGAATACAATCGACATATGGGTGGTGTAGATCTTTTAGACTCGGTTATGGGCCACTACAAAATAAAACTAAGAAGCAAGCGTTGGTATATACGTATTTTTTACCACCTGTTAGATATGGCTATGTGTAACGCATGGCTCTTATATCGACGAATAAAAGCTGAAAAAGGATGTTCAAGTAAAATCCTTAGCTCTGCTGAATTCAGAATTGATGTAGCAGAGACGTTATGCAAATATAAAACTGTTAACAGGTTAAAACGCAAGAGTGATATTGAAAGCCAAATTCAAGACAAAAAGAGGAAGGGTCCGGCACAACATGCTCCTCCAAAAGATGTCAGGTTGGACCAATACGGGCACTGGCCGGTTTGGATAGACAAAAGGATGCGATGCAAGTTTCCGGACTGCAAGGGTTATACACAAACAAGCTGCGAAAAATGTGGTATTAGTTTGTGTTATAATAAGCAAAATAACTGTTTTAAAAATGTTCATACCTCTTAAAAATAAGTTTAATTTTTCACTGCTTTGAATGCAATGTTGCATTTCTGCAACACAAAGTTTTTTAATAAAAATAAATACTGAATTTAAAAAAAAAATTTTAATTATTATTTCCGTCAATAGTATCATATTTGTCACCTGATATTTATAAAACAAAATGTTTTTACGTCCTTGCGCCACAAAGGGTTAAAAATGAAAACTCCCTTTTCCCGATTCCCCGGGATAAATCATTCAGAATTGGGCTGCTGATGTTTTAATATACATACTTGTACCATTAAATCATATCTTGAGATCAATTGTCAATAAATATTAAGGCACAAAGTCAGGTACATGTGGTGTCTCCGAAATTAAAAAAAAAAACACCAATAGATGCACTAGGCACCAAACCTCATTTTTCTTGCGCCCAAATTTTCAAAATGCACAAAACCTGGTGGAAAAAGCACAAAGTAAGCAACAGTGACTTTGTTTTTGACCAAAAGATTTCGTTAAAAATTTGCATGGTTATTTTTTGTGTCGAGGAATTTATTTTTGGTATAAATTGAAAAAAAAACGAACGATTAAGGAGGTTCCAGTACATAACTTTGGAAAAATGACAGAAGTCAAAATTGCAGGTTTTGGTTTTGTTACGGAGAAAAAAATCAAGCATTGTCTGTTTGAAGCCAGCAAAAAAGGCACCGGTTCTCAATCATACAAATTATTCTCAATGAAAACAATTTTTCTTGTTTGTGAAGCTTGAAAAGCCTGCCTAGTTCGAGAAAAATTTTCTTAAAACTTGAGTATATTTTATCTTGATTCTGCTCTGTTATTTTATTGAAATTCAAGATCATACATTTCGCAAATCTGGCCTTATTTCCGCTGCTAAGGAGAAAATTGCAGTAAAAATAAATTTTTACTGATTACTGGGAAAAAATTGCAGTACAAATAAATTTTTACTGATAATGAAATTCAATTTGCATTACCAGTAAATTTTTACTGATTACTGGAAAAAATTGCAGAAAAAATAAATTTTTACTGATAATGAAATTTAATTTGCATTACCAGTAAATTTTTACTGATTACTGAAAAAATTTGCAGTAAAAATAAATTTTTACTGATTACTGAAAAAAATGCAGTAAAAATAAATTTTTACTGATTACTGAAAAAAATTGCAGTAAAAATAAATTTTTACTGATTACTGAAAAAAATTGCAGTAAAAATAAATTTTTACTGATTACTGAAAAAAATTGCAGTAAAAATAAATTTTTACTGCTTACTGAATAAAATTGCAAAAATAAATTTTTACTGCAATATTTTCAGTAATCAGTAAAAATTTATTTTTACTGCAATTTTTTTTAGTAATGCAGTAAAAATTAATTTTTACTGATTACTGAACAAAATTGCAAAAATAAATTTTTACTGCAATTTTTTCAGTAATCAGTAAAAATTTATTTTTACTGCAATTTTTTTCAGTAATCAGTAAAAATTTACTGGTAATGCAAATTAAATTTCATTATCAGTAAAAATTTATTTTTACTGCAATTTTTTCCAGTAATCAGTAAAAATTTACTGGTAATGCAAATTGAATTTCATTATCAGTAAAAATTTATTTGTACTGCAATTTTTTCACAGTAATCAGTAAAAATTTATTTTTACTGCAATTTTTTTCAGTAATCAGTAAAATTTTACTGGTAATGCAAATTGAGTTTCATTATCAGTAAAAATTTATTTTTACTGCAATTTTACTGGTACTGCAAAGTGCCCATCTATGCTGCTTGTCCACATTTACTTGATATCCACATAACACAATTTTTCGATCTAGGTTTTTTATTTTCAGCTAAACACCTATCCCTCTGTGGTGGCTATTTGTAAGATTATACGATAAAACGCAGTTTAGAGACAAGAAACAAAGAAACACTTGTAGAGTGCTGCCAAAGCGACTGCGTAATTTACTAGAAATAAATACTAAAATTTAGTTTGAAGTAATGCAAGTGAAAAATCAAGAAAATCCACATTTTCTAAACTCAAGCACATATTTTTTAAACACAAGTATATTGGTTGCTGATATACAGTGTTGCGCAAAACAATAGCAACAAAATAAGTGCGCTGCAACAAAATCGTGTATCTTTTTTAATATTGGGGACACACAAAAATGATTAAAGGAAACAAAGCATATATTCATACATCATATATAAAACAAATCAAATTCAAATTTGGTTTTGTTTTTTTTAATTAAATTTCAAAAAAATGTGGCTACATTCAATTTGTCTGAGAGCATAACAAAAGCAACAAAACTTGAAAAATATAAAAAGAGAACAGAAGTTCCAAGAATTATTGGTAAAAGTTCCGTTATTGTAAAGCACGTGTTGTTTGTAAGTCATAAACATTTAAGTTTAGTTTTGTTTTTGCGCTAGTTGTGAAATTGACTGTTCCATTTATAATGGCACGTTTTAAATACTGTGAAGCTTTTAAATTGCAAATTATTTCCGAATATAAAAACGGAAAATCACAAATATCTAACGTGTAACAGTTTGACATTAATCAGTCAATAGTTTGCAGATTAATAAAGAAATATACCATCACAAAAGACGTAACAACGGTACATTAAAGAGGGCGGCCGCGGAAGACATCGCTGCGTGATGACAGGAACATTTGTGTGTGTTCAAACGAAATGCATTTGCCACAGCCAAAGAGGTTGTTCGGATACTTGATTTAGATATCCACCACAGCACTGTTTGATGACGAGCCGTTGAGAACGATAAAAGACGTTACAGACCGGCAGAGAAACTTTTGCTTACAGCTAAGCATAAAAAACAAGGTGAGCTGTTACAATTTAAACAATTCTGTCTGAAATTGTGACAACAAGTTGCAAGTTATTGTTTTTTAGACTCAGTCTTGCAAAAGAGCACCTAAATTGGACCGTTCAAAAATCGAAAACCGTTTTATAGCAATGAATCAAAGTTCAACTTCATTAATTCAGATGGGATGTGCACGGTACGGCGCCACCAAGGTACACGACTTGAAGCCCGAAACTGCAAAATAAATTTTTAGCACAGAGGCGGTGGTACTATGGTCTGCACTTGTTTTTCCTATAATGAAGTTGAACCATTTCAAAAAATCGATGGAATTATGAAGCCCGACAACGACCCGAAGCACACTTCAGAGCTCATCAAAGATTACATTAGAGGCAATGGGATTCAAGTCCTTGATTGGCCGGCACAAACACAATGACTTGAATCCCATTGAAAATCTTGTTGGTATTTTGAAGGTAAAAGTTTCTGGTCAAAGGTTTTCCAATAAGACTGCACTGTATGAAGCCCTAAAAGTTAATTGGGAACATATACCTAATACCAACATATCTAATTTAATAGCATCTAATTTAATTTAGTCGATGTCGCTCAGATGTGCAGTGGTTATCAAAAATAATGAATCTTACACCAAATATTAATTATGTTGCTTTTGTTTTGCTCTCAGACAAATTGAATGAAATCACATTAATTTTAAATTTAATAAAGAAAACAAAACCAAATTTGAATATGATTTGTTTTTAATATATTCTTTGGTTCCTATAATCATTTTTGTGTGTACCTAATATTTAAAAAGATACACGATTTTGTAGCAGCGTACTGATTGTGTTGCGATTATTTTGCGCAACACTGTATCTCAGTGTACATGTATTAAGAATTTACTGTCTCAATTTAAGTTTTGTTCCAGCTAATCGTTTAAACAAAATCACGAAATAAACTGATTATTACACCCAAAAAAAAAAAAAATCTTGTACAATTAAAAAAAATTGTTCTTATGCGAACAACAGTCCTGTTAATAAACGTCCATCAAGAAATCTTGTCAATACAAAGATTTTAATGTTGTCAAAATAACTTTTAAATCACAGACAAATAAATAAAAAGTTATAAACAAATATTGTAAACAATACATGATTATGTCTTATTACTGACAAGGCAATCGTATCGATTTAAACAAAAATTCGTAAGGATGACAGCAGCCATAGTTTTTATTAAAAAGAATAACTTGTTAAATCAAAATTTTTCTGTTAAGTGTACAAAGACGTTTTGTTACCGATAAAGTAAATTGTGTTCAATTTAACAACATTTTTCGATAGGTTTTCGATATTATTTTATAAATACCTAGTTTTCTGTTCCAAATTAGGTGAAACTTTTTTGCATATTTTTAAAGATTTATTTAAAAAGGAACATATTTTTTATATAAATACATAAATATGAATGTGGTTAACAAATTGGCAATGGAAAAATAAGATAACTAGTTTGATACAAAAACATATTTAAACTGATATAATAAGTAAACAGAAATCTTACTGTATTGTTTGCTAAACAAAAGTATTTACGATTCTAGATTTTTTTTTAATAAATAAATTTTTGGGAATAACGTGTCCTTCTCTGTTTAAATATTATTAAAATACTGCTGAATGAATTGCCATACGGCAAAACAAGCTAAAGGATACCTTAAATTGAACACATGAAATAGTTTAAAACATAAATCAATTGCAGTTAAATTAACAATAAATTGCTTACTTTTTGGGTACACTAAAGAAACGAATTTTGAGAGACCTTATTTATGGTCTCTCTTAGTTATGTTCAAGCATCCGGAACAATTTCTTTGAATCGTTTTATTGGTCGGAACTAGATACCCATGTATTATCTGAAAAAGTACGCTGAATTTTCCATCAAAAATTAGAAATTAAAACAATTGTTCTTAATGAATATGTTACAAATATTAGGTCTGTTCCCGTACTCGATTTATTCACAACATTTTGCATGTTATTCTTCTCTCTCGAGCTTTAAAAATTTGTAAAAAAACGCTTTCAAGCAACTTCAAGCTACTTGATTCGAGTGCGGGAACAGGCCTTTTGTTAAATACTCACTATCTGACACATAACTCTCTGATTGTAGTGAATCTACTAACCGTTGACAAGCTGGGTCTTTAACTTCCTTTAAATTTATATAAAACTGGCTTTGCTCCACATCAACACAGTGAAAAATCCGAATCGACCTATAATGCAGAATAATATTTATAAATTATTTGTTTTAGCGATTCGTACCCAAACTATGATTAAAAACTTATGTTTAATGCATCATCATTTATTTACAAGGTCAATCATTTTCCATCAAGCAAGTGTACGTGTGAATTGATGCTTTCCTTTACGCACATCAATCATTACATCAAATTTTAATTTTTCATTCTTTTTCATAGAATACAGACGTGCAATGAGTTAAGCGGACGATTGTATCACGTATATTATATTACTTGCTAATCAAGTAATTATTAGCTACTCATTAAAAAGCGTCAAAATATATAATATTTAAAAGGAAACTAGTTATTACACTCTGCCAAAATTTGTTTGTCCTCTTAAATTTTTTGTTTACATCTTATTTTTTCCTGCAGACATGTTTTTCGCACTACAAAAACAAATGAACTGACGAAAGATTGATCAATCATATACTCGCAGGCTATAGTATAGTGTTTCGATTTGATTTGGTCATTACCAGTGGCACTGAGCTAAACAACAAAAAGATTGTTGTGGGAATTTGTCAAAATTACATCATCCATTTGGCTTATCAAACATTACCATTCTATTGTATTTCAACAGATAATTTCATTAAATTTTCGATTGGGACTATCTTAGAAAATTTAAATTTATACGAGCGATATTATTGGTTATGATAGGCTGAGTTCCAAAATGCATTATAAATTATAATTATTTTTAAATTTAATCAGAAAATTAAAAAAAAAATCGTTGCAGTTCAATTATAACAAATTATAAAAATGTTACTAACCTAAACGACAAAAATACAATTTAATGTTTAATTAGAAAAAATTTTAAAAGTAAGGCTTGCCTTGTTGTGCGTGTTGTTCACCGTTCTACTTCTTTCAAAATTTTATTGAAAAAATGTTCAAACTGTAGATTTGATTTTGAAAGGCAACTTGATGAAAATTTTTTTTTATTAACTCTGTTTTTCTGTTGAAATTTTTTTCTTGTCAATTCAACAACAGATTGAACAATAATTCAACAACAACTTTGTCTTTATATTTTAAGCATTCCTGTATGTTTTTATGACAGCAAATTTGAAAAAAATGAATCTAGTTGCTATCACAAGATTCAGCTTGTTATAACAAGATTTTTAAAAATGAAATTAACAAGACTGATATTGTTAAAAGTACAACAACATTTTTTTTGGGTGTAGAAATATAGTATATCTACTCATAACAAGAACTATTTTCTAATACCTAGTTTTTACTACAGATGATTCAAGTGAATTTGAATTGATTTGACATACATATTCTTTAATCGAGCAAAATGATATCTGAATTTCAAGAGATAATTATTTCTCTTCGTGACTTCACAGAGAAATAATATACCCCTGAATTATTTTTTGTCCTCCAATAAAAAAATCCACGCAAAATCGAATTTCATTACATTAACCAACCCTAACATATATACTAGGGAGTCCAATCCCGGCAGCTTTTCTCTCGGGATTAGTTCGGGATTGAAAACTTTAAGAAGTAAATAATTCAAAACGTACTTGAAACTAAGAAAAGTAAATTAATTCATTTATGCAAAAACAAAACACATTAAGGGTATTCACAATTGCGTTGTTTTGCGTGTAGTTAAAAAACCCCGTGGTATTGATACCACACTTTACCGAGCGGTTTTAATATTTTTTGTTGTTTTATATAAAATCTCTAAAAACTAAAAGTGTGATCATTTTAAATAGCCCAATGATATGTTTAACGAACGTGGTTTTTTAAAGTTCCATAAACCACTGATTGGTTGATACTTATTTTCTAATTGCAAAAATGAAAGAAGCTCAAAATGCAAGTTAAATATGTTTATGCCATATATTCATAAAATATATCAAATTGGATAGTTAACCCTTAATGTTAATAAACACAAAAAAAAAAATGAAATAATATTAATGATTTACAAATTGTATTAATTTAAAGAACAACAAATATAAAAAAATTAAATGCAGCTGTTCTGTTTAAAGGTGTTATTATATAAATGTTAAGCATTTTTTTAGACACCGTCTTCACGTTTTTTGTGTTTAAGGCAAATTAAGGTTGGAAAAGACTTTTCAATATTAAATTTTTTGTTATAGTTATTTTTAAAGTAATACATTAAGCTGATCAACGCGTCTTATTTTTCATTAGAGAGTTTTGTTCCAATATTATTACAAATATAACCCGCTAATGAGAAGCAACGTTCTGATTCTATGCTAGTTTGAGAAATAGTTGTACGATAATCGTAAGCAATTTTTAAGTTTCGATCACGATTGCCTTCGCCACAAAACAGAATTATTTTCTAAGTCCGAATATCTGACAATTTTGAAATACATAGCTGACTTCCCGATGTTGCAAATTCTTCTAAAGCTTTGAGAAGTCTTTGCTCCAGTGATTCACACTCATCGTCCTGGCAATATTTTTCAGCCTCAATAAAGTTTCTTTCGACTTATATATTCATTTGAACTTAAATTTAAATGGTTGCATTTACATGAATATTTGTAATAAATAAATTTTTATTTAAGAATCCCGGGATCCTGGGAAGACAATCCCGGGACTTAAATCATCCGGGATCCCGGGATTGACTTCCCTAATGCATACTTATTTATGTGTATTCTTGTATGGATGCAGCATTCAAGAATTCTATGCGAAGAATTTGCAAGCATGCCATTTAAATGAATGGTTTTGGAATTTTAATAGATTTTTGATTCTTTTTTTGAAGTAATATATACCGCGTAACATAACTTCTACCATGCTCTACATAGATGGTCATTATCTTAACAATCTTTATCATTCAGATCTTTAACAGTCTTACAAAATGTTTAGCGGGAAGATGAAAGTAGTTAGATTATAAGGAGCTTACAAAGTATGTACAGCTGTGGTCAAAATAGTAGCAGTACTCTTATATTCAGACATGCTTGTATAAATAATACTTGATTACAAATTTCGGATCCGGTAAACCCATTTTTGTTCCTACATATACTTTCAACGCTGGTTCGAAATCTGTACTCTCGGAATCCTGAAATTTCAAACCCTAAATCTCGGGATTTCATTCATAAGAAAATATAAAAATTTTCAGCAACTATAAATGCAACTGCAATGTTAACGATGGCTTTTTTTAATATCGAAATTACCCTGTTAGTTTTTTATCTCTCTACGCACATTAAAAGCCTATTTTTTAGTTTGTTTTGGTTGTGATATTAAAAGACTCTGTTTACTAGGCTGTTCAACTTTCATGGAATGTTGAAAGTAACAATAGTTTTATTACTATACTGTAATTTTTTATTATAAAAAATCTCTCTTGTTTGAATATACAGAACTATAAGCTTTTTCGAAACGATCGAATTGATAAAAAAGGCGGGGGTGTTGCAATATATTGCAAAAATAACTTAAATGATAATCTGTTGGGAGTGTCCAGTGGTTCAGAGGAAGAGTTTCTTAATGTCGAAATTTATGACAGTTGTACAAAAGTTTTCTTGTCGTGTGTAATCCGAATCGTAATTGTTGTTTAGAGCAATTGTTTACTATATTGTTGAATTGTGCAGTTGACTATGATCACTTTGATCGTTTTGTGTGGTGATTTAAATATAAATGTTTTATTTAAGGATATTCTTGTTGGTAATTTTATTGATCGTCTGACTTAAGTTGGTCTCCAAATAGTAAATACCAGTTTACCTACGCGCTATGCAATTAATGCTACTCCAAGCTTATTAGATCTTTTCGTTGTTTCAGATGTTTCTACTGTTTTGCTTTTCGACCAACTATCCTTTATATCTGACCATGATCTTCTTTTTTGTTCTTTGAATATAAATTTGACACAGATTTTAACTGTTAAAACTGTTTCATTTCGTAATTATAAAGCTATTGATTATGCTTCGTTGTATAATGACCGGTCTATCATTCATTGGTCCGAATGTTGGTTCCTTAGTACTGTTAATGAGAAGTTGTAATTTTTTAATCCTCATCGGTCCCCTGCATGCGCACGCATACAATTTTGATCTTTAACCTTGAATAAAATAAAAACGGTTCAGCGGAATGACCTTGTATTTTGCAAAGTAGAATTATTTTGCCTGAACAACCAAAAAAACCCGTTTTTGAGTTTGTACCCTTACTGTATTTGCCTGTGCAGTTATAGTTACGAATCGGTCCATGTGTATGGGCGCGTATACACATAAGCAGGTACCTGGAATTGCCGCTTATTTCTGTGTGTGGATTTATAGCACGCTCTTATTTTTTCGTTTTATGAAATTCAGTTTGTTCTGGAACACACATAAGTGAAGTTTGTTTGCGCATTTATTTGAATTTTGGTTGTGTTTCGAAGTATTTGATAAAAAATGGATAGAGTTTAACGTAAAAGAAGGCAGCGAGATGAACTAAAAATGGATTTTGATTTGGAAAGCGAAGCGGGCGAATCTCCGTGCAATAGTGACGATGATTTTGCATTATCAGACGAGAAGAATGATGAAAGTGAAGTTAGCGTGCATTCGGATGAACACGACATTGAGCCACTTGAGCAAAATTTAGCAGAAGAAAATGCAGCAAATCCTGAAAATAAATACTTTTAAAAAAATAAGAAAATTGGATATTCATCGCAACCATTTGAAATAAATCGAAGAAATTCATTTCGACGTGCAGAAAATATCACTTCAGGTAAAAACCTACCCTCTTTGTTATGGGTTCATGTTCATTATATGTTTCATTTTTGTTATAATTCAGGTCCAAAAGCATTAGCAGCTGCTACTATAGTTGATGTTTCGTCTGCATTTCACATGTTCCTTGAACCGGTTGAGAATATTATTTTGAACATGACGAATTTATATGGTGTGCGAAAGTACAAAGACGATTGGGAAAACATTGAATTGGACACTCTGCACGCATACTTGGGATTGTTGCTGCTTTCTGGTGTGTATCGGTCATACGGTGAATGTGTCACTAAACTGTGGAATGACGAAACTGGTCGGCCAATATTTAGAGCAACAATGTCTTTGAAAATGTTCAAGCGTATCCATGGTTGCATTCGATTTGATAACCGCGAACAACGTATGGCCAAAACTGCATCTACAAGTACTTCTGTACGTGACAAATTGGCACCGATTCGAAATTTATACGATAAATGGAATCATAATTTGAAAGTTGTATACACACCAGGAAAAAACATTACCGTAGATGAACAGTTAGTTCCGTATCGTGGGCGATGTCCGTTTCGTCAGTATATTCCATCCAAGCCGGCGAAATATGGTATCAAAATTTGGGTGCTATGCGACTCAAAAAGCTGGTATGCATACAACACACAAATTTATGTTGGTCGGAATCGTAATGTCACTCCTGAACGTAATCTCGGACGGCGTGTTGTTTTGGATTTGGTGGAAGGACTTTCTGACAGAAATGTAACGTTTGGCAACTTTTTCACTTCGTATGAATTGGCAGAAGATTTACATAAGAATCGCATGACTATTTTGAGAACAATAAGGAAAAATAAGACTGAAATTCCTTCAATTCTACCCGACATGCGTCAAAAGCCAATTTATCATACAGAAGTTGCATATGAACATAAATTGCAAGCAGTTATGTTGTCATATGTTCCTCGCCGGTACCGATTTGTGACATTGCTCAGTACATACCACAATGTTGTCAGCATAAATGAGAATAGAGAAAAGAAGAAACCTAACATCATTGATGGCAGTATTTTGTCACATGCTTGATTTTAGTGCGTTGAATGCATTCGTGACGTTCATTGCATTGTTCCCGAATTGGAAAAATTCTAAAACGAACCATAATATTCGTCGTCGTCTTTTTATCGAGGAGCTTAGATTGAATCTCATTGAAAAACAGATCACTAAACGTAAAAAACAACCTCAAAGTAATGATGCTTCCAGTGTTATTCAAAGAATTCGGGAGATTCGCCATTTACCAAGTACATCAAAACGAGGCCGATGCTACATCTGCACATATAAAAATAACAAAAATCTTTTTGCTACACGCTGTGAAAAGTGTAGAAATTTCATTTGTGCTGAACATAATTTCAATTTATGCGAAAAATGTACAAATAATTAACAAAAGTTAAAAATTCAATTTTTTTAATATATGTAATATTCTAATTAATTTCATTCTAAATCTACCTTTATGAAGTTCAAATGTATTTATATGATAGTAAACAATGTAATAAACATAAAAAAATTACAAAACATAAATGGTTGTTAATTTTTTTGAGATTTTTTTACAATTAAAAATATATGTGTATGCGCGCGCATACAATTGGACCGATAAGATGTATTTCTCGAGGGACCGATCAGGGTTAAGTAATCTAACTTGTGAATTATTTGAGTTGTATGTTCGATTGACTACACATCGTGTCTCTAACAGAAGTTGTCCCTGGTTTACAAATGGGCTCCTGAAAGAACGTTATAAAACTTATAATCGTTGGAAGAGAAACCCGACAACATCCAATTGGGAACAGCACAAAAGAGCTAGTAATGAAGCTAACTGCATTGTTAAATTGTCTAAACGCACTTTTTTCATGTCCAAGCTAAGTTTAGCACAACCTTCCAAAAATCTTTGGAACAATTTAAGACAGGCTGGAGTATGTAATGTGAAATCTGATGATTGTCTAATTGATCCTAATATTCTTAATGATTATTTTATCGCTACCTCAACATCTACTTATAACACATCTGTCGATAATACGATAGGTTTCACTGTCGAAAGGCCATGTAATTTTCAGTTTGTTGCTGTAAATGAGTGTAATGTTGCTCGTTGCGTTGATAATATTAAATCAAATGCTGTGGGTGAAGATGGAATATCTATTAAATTTATAAAACTAATTTTACCTTTCATCCTAAGCCCTTTGACACACATAATGAATCACTGTTTCACAAGTTCTTGCTTCCCTGATGCGTGGAAAGCAGCTACAATAATTCCTATAGCTAAAAAACTCAATGCCTGTGAACCGTGTGATTTTCGTCCGGTAAGTCTTTTACCAGCTTTATCAAAAGTATGTGAGTCTCTCATGGCTGTAGAAATCTCCGAACACATTAGAAAATTTAACCTTATGTTACTACTTCAATATGGTTTTCGACCTGGCCACAGCTGCTTTACAGCTATTGTGAAGATCCTAGATGACATAAGATTATCATATGATATTTCATTTCATTTTTCATTTATTTATCAATGGAATGTATTCCTTGCTGACTTGATATTATATACAATTTTAATTTTTTTTATACGATTTAGAATAATATATATATATGTGGTGACTCAATACCACCACATATAAACACTAACATCACAACATATAAAACACACACTTTACAAAATATTCACTTACACATTTTATCTTAAAAAAATTATTATTATTTAAGATTTCAAAAATTGCCAATTATCATTAATCAAAAAATTTTGTATATTGTTTTCAGTATAAAAATTCTATTCATTGTATATGGAATAAAATTTAAATAAAAGTATATCGCGAAAGAAAGATATTCGTGGGAACAAACTAACGACCCACATATATATGTGCTGGAATAATATGTTACAACTTAACATATCAATGGAAAAATCAATGGAGTACATAGTTGATAAAATATTAAACTCTCGCAAAGTTTTTGAGATCGGTGAGTTTGAAGCATAATTTGTTCGGTGAACTCGAATATTAAATGGGGCAGTACATCTTAAAATTCTGGATGGCACATTAAAGTTAATTTGTTCCAGAAGGTATGAACAATCCGTTATGCCAGAAATAATGTTGTAGATAAATTAGAGGGAAACCATTGTCCTTCTATTTACAAGTGATTTTAAATTAATAAACTTACAACGAGCTTCGTAAGTGGGCAAGAGATAAGTAAAGTTAAAAGAACGAAGTGCACATTTAAGAAATTTACGTTGGACGCGTTCCAAACGATTGATGTGAGTATCATACTACGGGTTCCAAATAAAGCTAGCATATTCTAATCTAGACCTCACCAGACTTGTGTAAAGAATTTTAAGCGTGTATGGATCAGAAAATTCATAACTATTGCGCTTAATAAATGCTAAAAGTGAATAAGCTTTTGGAATTATATAATTTAAGTGATAGACAAACGTGAATTTGGAGTCAAATATAACTCCCAGATCTTTAATAATTGGGACAGACTTCAAAGGTTGACTATTGAAGTTGTATTGATTTTGAATTGAGGTATTTGATTTAGAAAAAGAAACTGTAAAACATTTATCAATATTCAAGGATAAGTGGTTTCGGTAACACCATTCATAAAGATTATTTATATCGGATTGCAAAGCAAGCATATCGGTAGTACTATCAACTCGTGAAAAGATTTTTAAGTCATCAGCAAACATCAAGAACTTTGAGTTTATGAAACAATTACTAATGTCATTAATAAAAATAATAATGAAGATTGGTCCTAGAATACTCCCTTCAGGAACGCCAGAGGAATAGAATGGATACTACGCATAGTCTATTACTTAGGTGTGACTTAACCCAATGTAAGAAATTTGTATGAAATCCCAAATGAAAAAATTTTGTTAATAAAATAAGATGAGACCCTATCAAACGCTTTTGCAAAATCCATGTAGATAGCATCAACTTTCATGCCATCTTCGAACGCCGATATACAATAGTCTGAGAAGGTCGCAAGATTTGTGAGTGTTGATCGATTCGAGATTATATATTTTATTTCAAAAAAGAGTTTCAATTTTATAATACTCTCAAGCATTTTTGAAAAATTCGAAAGCTCGGATATTGGTCTGTAATTACAAACTTGATTTTTATTTCCATTTTTAAATTTGGAGTGATGAAAGAAACTTTCCAAGCATCCAAGAAAGTTCCCGATTGTAGAGATTTATTGAATATAATTTTAAAATGGGGCATAAAAGCTTGCTTTGTCTGTTGGACTCTTCAAAAGCATTTGACTCTGTTGACCATTTATTACTATGTCAAAAACTAGAGCTTAATTTTGGGTTTTCTATCACTGCGGTCCGTCTGTTATATAATTACTTAGTTGGAAGGTCTCAAAGAGTAAGGGTGGGAAATAGTCTGTCTGCTTTTAACAATTTATCCTGTTGAGTTCCTCAAGGCTCGGTACTTGGTCCGCTTTTATTTGCAATGTTTCTTAATGATATTTTCAGCAAATGCCGTCATGTTACCATGCATGCATATGCTGATGATCTTCAGCTGTACTTGTCCAAACCAATTGATCTTGTTGATAATTTATGTATTGAGGTAAATGAAGACATGAGTAAAATAGTAGATTGGGCTAAAGCTAATACGCTTAATCTTAACCCTCTTAAATCATTTGTTCTGCCCGTTTTTAAGTCTAGATACTCTTTCTCTGATATACAGCTCCGCTAAAACAAAAGATACAAAATTTGTTGATATGTCGTTGAATAATCTCAAAACTTTTGCTCCGCTACCGCACATGGCACGATAGTGGTTGATATATTGATTGAAAAGCTGATATTTTTTCTAAAACACAAAATATTATTTTTTATTTTATGGTGAGTAGTTGATTCTAGATCAATAATACTAAACACGTGCCAAACACGTAAAACAACCTGTATCTTGAAAATTTTACAATATGGGAGAAAACTGAGTACAGATTTGGAATCAGTGTTGAAAGTGCATATAGGAATGATAATAGGCTTACCAGATCCAAAGTTTTTAGACTAGTATTATTTATCCAAACATGTCTGAATATAAGAGCACTGCTATTATTTTGACCTCAACTGTATGTATTTTTTTTAAGATCACATAACCAAGGCATGCGCCTTATACGAAAAACCTTGGACCTGAAAGGACTGGGATAGATGGGGATAGGAAGAATTGATTGGTTCCATATGATACGCAAAATCGATTTTTTTTGCTTAATACATAATTTAATGAATTACCCACATCTATGACTTGATTTTGTCCAAGAATATTACTTTCATGGCCATTTTTTTGGCTCAATCCATTATTTAATTCAATTTACAATTCAAAACGAAGAGTTTAAGCCCAAATTTATCGAATTCGGTTGATTAATTCATGCGATATTGCTAAAACAAAATAACACATAAAACCAACTTTTTGATTTTTTGTCCCTTTTTATTTTTTTTTCTACAAAAATCAGTCCAGTTGTAACGTAAGGTTCGTCAGCTTCGTAAGTCAAAAAAATTGAGCCAAAAAATGGCCATGAAAGTAATATTCTTGGACAAAATCATGAAAAAAATGGAAAAATGATCCAAAACTTGGACAAAAATGCCCGTAAATTTTGAACCGTTGGACCAATGTTGGAGATTTTTTTTTGTAAATTGATCAAAATTACCTCACCTTTCCAAAGCGCCTGGAAACTGGCGATTAAACCCGATCGATAGTTTTTGAGTTATGGATGTGAACGTGTAGGTAATATTTCATACGAACGTCAGTTTGGGAAAAAATCTACCAACAAAAAGTAGGGGACTCGATTTTAACGATAGAGGTATGGTTCCTTTGGCAAATTTTCATGGAATAACCCATAAAATACGGAAATCATAGGGAAATTTTCGAAAAATAAATCGACCCGCCCTAACACATATATATTTAATATTATTTACAAGAAAGGTCTATCGGCAAGGTATTTTTCAACCACACTCCCCCCCGCCTTGAAATTGCGGGTGGTGATGGTGAATACTATTTTCACATAGCCAATGATACAAAGTAGTATATGATATCAACGATCTTCCTGATATTATTTACCTTCATAGTTAAAAAAAATATTGAAAATGGACAAATTATACGTTCGATTAATCGAACACCGGTTGGAAATGGGTTAAAACGCTAATATAACTTTTCAACGAATGTTTTCAATTTTGTTGTATGATTTCTTTTCAGTGCATAACTATGCCTTTTTTATGTAGGCATTTTTTGTTGTAATTTTTGTTTGCATACATGTATTTGTTCCAATTTTGCTAGTAAAGCTAAATACGAGCAGTTCATAAACAAAAGACTTAAGAAACAAACTCGATATAACTCGTTAACAAAAGCTAAACAAACTCAGTTTAAATTATATGTAATACATAGATGAGGCTTTCATCTGTTACTATGAAATATAACCTGCATACTTAAATATATTTTTTACAAATTTTGATGTGCCATGCGGAGAGATATAATTTTCTTGTATTGAGAAATCATTGGGCTTGATTCAAGAATATATCATATCAATTCAAATTTTATTTAAATCAAACAGTAATAATTAATTATAAAAAATTATTCTTGTTATAAGTATAAATGATATTTCTTATAATCAGTTTATCAGTTTAGTAAGAAATCATCAATTCCTGCAAAGAGAATAATTGCTTGATTTTAGATGCTGGAACAAAACTTGAACTAAGGCAATTAATTCTTAATGCGAACATACACTGACACACATCAAGAAATAAAATTCTTGTATATAGAAAATATATTGCTTGAGATAAGAAAGCTTAAAACTGCTTGATTTCAAACTAAATTGAGTACTAATTTCTTAGTGAATTACGCAGTTGGTTAGAAAGCAGTCTTTCATTGCGTCATAATTAAAAGACTCTGTCTTTTGGTTGATGTGCTGCATTGCTGTAAGCAAACTTGTAAAAATGGGCCCACTAAACTATTTATCAAAAATACAATCTTACTTATAACTATTGTTATCAACTATACTTACTTTGTAAGTATCATACTTATTTTCAGCATCAAATACTTACAAAAATTCTATACTTATAAAATTCTTACTGTAGTTCTCTTCTTGTCTGGTAAATTATTTTCGTGTGTTAAGCAAAATGACTTTATTTTAAGAAAATGGTATGCTTAGAATAAGCATATTATTAACAATTATCAAAAATAATAGAGTAAGATCAATAAAAAACTTACTGAAGTTTTAAAAAAATGTAGCTTGACCTAAGCAATATTTTCTTTGAATAAGACATAAAAGACAAAAAATAAGACGTAAACATTTCAAGCATGATTGAAAACCGACAGTCTTCTTGCTTATTTTAAGTAAAGAGTGCTTGATTTTTTTCTTTCCGAATCTTTAACGTTTGTATTGCATTTATTAGCACTCAAAACATAAAATTTCTCTAATATCATAAGGTCCGTTTCATATTTATAAGCTCACATAATATTTTTAAAAATAAGCGTTTGAATATTTTGTACACTACTGTTTCACTAAAATGTTCTCAGCAAGTGTTAACAGTATTCCTGATATTCCCGTTATCTTAATAAGCAAAACGCACTTGTTTCATATTTACAAGATCAAAATAAATTATTTCTATATTTATTTTAAATGCAAAAACAAAAAATTAATTATCATAAAGTCAACTATAATTTTTTTATAGTGCTAATAAGATTAGATCTGGAATAAACCATTTTATTCATGAATATACGAGTCAATAAAAATAGTTCAAAATGTTTGGTGTCTTATGACCTGATGTTTTTATATATAATCGAGCTAAATGGGAAAAAGATTTTAAGCTTATATTATTAAACAAACTTTGGTCGATTCCCAGGTTATTCCTCTTACTTCTCAGGTTTCTGTTCCACCTAAGCCAATCATTGCAATTCCACCAACTAAATCAATCTTTGTTTCCCGCTTAGCTGCGGATACAACAGAGGTTGATATAGATTTTTTCATTAAATCAAAGTTGAATTGTTCCTTGCATCTTTCGGTTCATAAATTCAAATTTTCAAATATAAGATCCATTACTTCTTTTAGATTAACAGTTCCTGAAAATTTATTTAATTCTATAGTTGATGTAAACTTTTGGCCGCGTAACACAATTGTACGCGAATTTGAATTTAAAAGCAATCCAAGACCGGTAAATGTAGGACATTTGCCGCGTCCCCGAAATAGCCCTGAATCTTATCCAAAAAACGATTAATAAACCGCAAGTCTAAATAAGAGCTTGTGTATCAAAATGTCAGGGGTCTTAATTCCAAACTTTCCGATATTTTCATAAACAGTTTTGATTTTGAATATAACATTATAATTTTTACAGAGACTTGGCTTCGCTCTAATATCTTAAATTCTGAAATAATGTGCAATAAATATCAAATTTTTCGTAAAGATCGTCATGATAAGGTCGGTGGTGGTGTTTTGATAGCTGTTCTAAACTCGCTTGTATCTGAAGAATTGACAATTCTTGACACCAGTGACATTGAGTTCATTTGTGTTGCAGTTAAATTAAATAATGGTTTATTTAATTTAACTGCATGTTTAGGTTACCTGCTCTTACATTCCTCCTAAATGTGACTTAACAATGTATTTAAACCACGTACACGCCATCGAAAAAGTTCATAATTTGTTAAAAAATAAAGACGTTCTTATTGTGCTGTGTGATTTTAACCTACCTTTTGTGACTTGGAGATCGTCTGACGATTCTTCATTTCTTACTCCTGTTTCCAATAGTGATTGGATAAATGACTTCTTAGATAAGCTGTCTGATCTGTGTCTTCAACAAGTCAATGATATTTTAAATATAAACCACAGAACCCTAGATCTTGTATTTGTAGATAGATGCACTACTGTTAATCTCCGTTGTTCGAATCCCGTATCTCTTCTAGAAGATGTACATCATCCAACTCTTGAAATAACAGTTTTACTCCCCCACGAAAAAGAAGATAAAGTAACTTCTGATGCGCGAAATAAAAAAGTTTATAATTTTAAGAAAACGGACTATGTAAAACTTAATTCCTTACTTTGGCAGACTGATTGGTCTCCAATTTTAACTAGCGGAACATCATATTCATATTATGACGTCGAATCTTCTGTAGAGTTTTTCAATGATACCCTGCAAAAGTGTTTCTTATTGTCCGTCCCAAAAAAAGGTGTTTCTAAAATCCTTTAAATCCTCCCTGGCTAACAAATGATCTAAAGGCACTTAAAAATTTAAAAATCGTTTATTTATAAAATATAAAATATCTGGTTCTAGTTTAGACTTTGCTTCCTATTCTTCTTGTCGTTATAGATATCAACTGTTAAATAAACAATGCTATTCTGCTTATATAACACTGTGCAACACATTTTTCTAACGGAAAAGCGGATAACACAGGATGATAATACTAGTGTATAGTTAGAAAACCCTAAAAGTAATTTGCAAAGTTAGCTCGCTTTAAAAAGATATAGCCATTGCAAATTTGCCTCTTGCAGAGTATTTTTAAAAATAAAGTGCTCATTAGGGCGTATCGAACTACAATTTTTTCGATTTTTACATTCTAAGGTCTCAAAAGTTGCATGGTGGTTAAGATCTGAAAAAAAAAAAATCCAAAAATATCCTTCTTCCTCAAGGATAAAGTTGTTTTTTGAGAAAAATAGTAAAAAATAACGACCAAAAAAGGCTTTGATTTTTGTAAGAAAAACTATGTATGTCTTAAAGTAAAAGTAAATACAGACTTTAACTAACATTATCTTGCCGATCAAGATGCAATTCTCGATTTCTACCCTCATTGTCCTGTGTGAGAGATATTCGAATCCAAAGGTACACTCGAAATAGCACAGAACTTTTGATTGTTATCTGATTGTCTAAATGTTTGTGTTATTGATTGAAGTGTTTATGTTTTCCTTAAATTTGGCGAATTAAAAATTTGCATATTTTTCGCAAATAAATTTTCTTGTTTTCGAAAAATGTATTTTGAATGCAATTTTATAACTTTTTAAAAAAATTTATATAAGGTTGTATATATTATGGGCATTTGAATTTGGACTCTTAAAATATTTCTGAACAAAACACTATCTGAAAGTATTTTTTTCAAACACCAGGTTAAGACCACGATTCTTTTTCGTATTTCGACTTTTTATAAAAATTTTTCTTCCTAGCATGAAATTTATTATTTCGTCAAAAAACCTCACCTCATCATTTACCAAAATGTTAAACTACATTTTTGAGTCTCTGAGCCTGCCATTCGATGAGTCTCAATTGATTGAAAAAAAGTTGTTTTTAAGATGTGTTTTAAGAAAATAATAACCTTAAAGGAGATATTTGAAGAATCCAAATAGCAAAATTATTTTCGGTACCACTACTGAGGCCTGATATCTAAAGCCTTATATTAATTTTTTTCAAAAAGTTCAAAAATTGCTTTGAAATATGCTTTTCTTAAAAAACAGTAAACGCATAGGCAAAAAATGTGCAAAATTTTAATACACCAAATATAAGGAAAACTTAAACACTTCACTAAATACCACCAAAATTTACACAACCAGATAACAATCAAAAGTTATGTGCTATTTCGAGTGTACCTTAAGATTCGAATATCCTTCACACAGGACACTGTGGGTAAAAATCAGGAGTAGCATCTTGTTTGGCAAGATATTGTTAGTTAAAGTCTGTATTTACTTTTCCTTTAAGACATATGAAGTTATTATTTCAAAAATCAAAGCATTTATAGATCGGTTATTTTTACTGTTTTTCTCAAAACACAACTTTGTCCTTGCGGAAGAGAGAGACATTTTTTTTTTTAAAATTTTTGTGGGAGATCCTGACCACCCTATGGAACTTTGGAGACCTCTTAGGATGAGAAATTAAAAAAAAAAATTAACGCCCTTACGAGCAATTCATTTTTAAAAAATACTCTGCAAGAGGCAAACTTTCAATGTCTTTATCTTTTAAAAGCGAGCTAACTTTGCAAAACCCTTTAAGGGTTTTGTTGGTCTAGATCAGTACCATCGATCTTTGTTGATCACTTTTTCGTTAGATTCCATGACCCTTAAATTGTCGCATAGTGTAATTAACATAAAATCTCAATTTAAAGATAATCCAAAACTTTTGTATAGTTTTGTTAACTCAAAACGTAAAGCTTCCAGTCTTCCACCCCTTATGAAATTCAATCAGGAAGAATCATCTTGTGACAATGTGATTTCTAACATGTTTGCAAACTTCTTTAAATCAACTTACTCCGATATACCTTTTAATACTAGCACGGTGTATCCTTTTCTCCCGCCAGTTAACTCTTTTGAAACTCCTGTAATACACTCAAATATTGTCATGTGTTATCTTCGACAAGTAAAATATTATTTTACGACCGGCCCTGATAAAATTCCAAGCTGTATTTTAAAGCAATGTGCTACAAACCTGTGTACTCCTCTAGCAAACATTTTTAATATTTCCTTGCATAGTGGTTATTTTCCTATTATATGGTAGGATTCTTATATTATACCCCTTCATAAATCTGGCTCTAAGATATATGTTTCTAACTATCGAGGAATTGCAAAAGTTATTTGAGAAAATCATAACTGATCAATTAACCCACTCCGTGTCTTCCACCATTTCTGTCTTTCAACATGGTTTTCTGAAGGGTAAGTCCTCTACAACAAACCTCTTAGAGTTTACTACGCGTGTTATAAATGGTTTTACTTTGAGACTGCAGACTGATGTTATGTATACGGACTTTAGCAAAGCTTTCGACAGTGTTAATCATTATCTTCTTTTGAAAAAACTCCACCTTATTGGGTTTCCTGTCACATTATTAAATTGGATAAATTCGTATTTATCTAGACGTACTCAAAAGGTTTTATATAAGAATCCTCTTTCAAAAAGTATTTCGGTCACTTCTGGCGTTCCTCAGGGCAGTCATCTTGGACCGGTTTTGTTTTTACTATTCATTAATGATCTTCCTTTGGTAATAAAATACTGTAACGTCTTAATGACGACGTGAAACTTTTTCTTTGTTACAAATCACCCGAAGAACGACATCTTTTACAATCTGATCTAAATAGACTTGTGGACTGGTGTAGCTGAAAAATATTAAATCTCAACTTAAAAAAATGTAAGCAAATGACATTCTAGCGAAGATCTGCTAATAACATAAATTACACTATTAATAACACTATAAATAACACTAACTTAGAAATAGTTTCCAGTTTTCCCGATCTTGGTGTTATTATGGTTCATAACTTCGCTTCAATTTCAACGTTAATATGGTGATAAATATGGGCTAAAGAATTTAGTTACTACTAAATTATTATATACCTCTCTCGTAAGGCCAATTCTTGAATATGCATCAGTTGTATGGAACCTACAATATAATGTCTACATCGACGCCTTAGAATCCGTTCAAAAACAGTTTTTACTTTTTGCTTTACGTCATAGTCGTTGGAACGCCAATATTATGCTTCTATCGTATGAAATACGTCTTAAAATTATTTTACTACCTTCCCTAAGAAGCAGAAGAATGATGCTTAATGTCATGTTTCTGTATAAATTACTTCGTGGCGAGATTAATTCGGAATATCTCATCTCAGCTCTAAATTTTAACATCCCAAGTAGAGGAACTAGACATTTTCTGTTTTTCAAGTTGAGTCAGTGCAGTTCTAATTACTTCATGAACCTTTACGATGTATGTGCAGTGATTTCAATGATAACTTCAACATGATTAATTTTTCTGATTCGGTAGACGTCTTAAAACGGAAAATTATATTACATTTAAATAATTAAATCAATTTAACTTCATCCTATTATACCTAACGCAGTTTTATAACAATGTAATATTGGTAATTGAGATTGTTCTGTTTCTCCTTTTTGTCTCAATATTATGTTTTATAAAGTAAGTACCATCAAATATGAATCGTTTTTAAAACTTACTTTTTAATTTTTCAATATTTTAATTTTAAATCGAATTGGGATTTCCTGCTCACGTGGTTTCCTGATTTGAAATTAAACTGAACTCACACTATCACCTGGATTGGTGTGCCAGAGTATATCTCTTTTCCACACAAGTTTATGCCTGCGTTGGCCCAAATGCATATCCAACTAATTGGGATTTTGATTTGGCGGGTATGAGATTTATCTCATTTCCACGTAGGTCCTTGGGTTGGACAATGGCCGCAAACCAGTTAAAATGAGTTTAGTGTTTTGGATTGTTTTTGAAATCAGGATTGTTTTTCGGGTACCTTAAATTAATAATCACTATAATTTAATTCGATGTTGCTTATTTATATAGAATTAAATATACTTAAATACGCGTTTGTTATATATTAAATTTTTAAATTCCGCTGAAAAGCCAATTAATGTGCTTAGTGAAAAATCCTAATTGTCAATAGGGGGTATGTTTTAGAACGTAGGTACATTCTGTCTGTCCCGGCTGATTCGGGCAGGATCTAGAATGTAAGTCGTGCATGCGTATAGGACGGGTATACGTATCTTTGGAAGATTTCATACCTCCGGGCGAATCAAAAAAGCCATGAGATTAAATAAAATTACATTTGAAGCGTTCTCGCGAATAACGTTGTAAACGACAAAATTGTAATTGTTTACTTTTATTAATTTTACAAGCACTTTTATTAATTTTTATTAATTTTTTTTGGTGATGTGATAAAAATACTCCAAAATTGCTTAACTGCTTACTCAGTTCTGTTTGTATATAATATAAGAGAGTGATTCTGACAGGTATTCGCAAAAAAAAAACACTAAAAAATGTCGTTTACAACGTTATTCGCGATTATGCTTCATTTATTGAATTCAGGTTAAGCCCGGTTTCCATGTGATCTTCTAAGATCTCCGACAATCACATCTTCTACCAAAATGACCGAGATGGATATATGTTATTCTCGCTAAAAAATAATTAAATTTGGTTTGTTGTTTTATGCTGAGCAGCTTTTATTGTTTTACTTAACAAATTATTTGATTGCATTTGTTTTAAACTCTGAAATTTAAAAATGTCGCGAAATTTCAACGGGGTCAGTCAAGACGGTATCTGCGGGGGTCCACTGCGTCAGGATTAAAAGGCACACCAACCAGTGCCGGCTCTAAAAAACCAGCTTTTAGAGGACACCACGGCATAGCACTGTAACAACACGGAATCTATAAAATCGTCAATTTATTAATTAATAAAAATTTAAAATAATTAATTTAAAAAATTTTTTTTTGTAACTTAAATAATAACCTATTGATAACCAATTGACAACAATGCAATTGCTTCGATATTTTTTCTATTTTATTTTACTTCTATTTTGACATGTTAACGCATCTTTGGAATCCTATAAAAATAGTTGTCAGTGATGACAATAGTCCAACAACAAAAAACTTAAATGGCTGCCGCTTCTATAGCAAGTGATAGACTTTTATAGCAAAGGTTAAAAAAGTTGATCTTTCATGATCTTCTACGATCTCCCAACATCACATGAGATCGTAGAGGATATCACATGCTATAGCAGATGTATATATATAAAATGCAAAATATATGCCTGTTTCACACGCTCTTTTATTAATCTTATAAAGAGGCTTTCGCATTCTATTTCTTTCCCACAGAAAATGTGACTGTGGGAGATCTTAGAAGATCAGATGGAAACCGGGCATTAAATTCATTTTAAAATATGTTATCGATTACAAATTTACTGAAAAAAAACAAATAAAATTTACAAAACTAGGGAAAACTCCACAAAATAATGCAAAAAATTAAACTAACGTAACAAAACGAGAATTCAGGTGCAAAAAAGGTCAATTAAAAGAAAATTATGAGGAGCAAATACACGCAAAAAACTATATCTGTAAAGTTTCATATAAATTTCATACAAAATGTACTGTTTTTTTCTATAATTGCGTTACAGGAGAGCCAAAACTGAACATTTTCCTAATAAAAGTACCACATTTTACTGTTTTTATGAAAGCATTTTCTGATTCATTCCTGTTGACATTTTTGTGTATTAAATGTTAAATTTTACTGTGTTCAAACCTAATTTTACCGTTTGCGCAAATGTGTACAATAGTAACCTACCGTCGTCGCTTTTACTCTGTTGAACATAAAATTTTGTTTTGATAAAACATTAATAAGAGATTCATTAGATCAATTATATTTTAGAGTATAAATCAAGTATATTACCATGTTTATTTCTGAAATGCTCCTTTTATTTTTTTTAAGAAATAAAACAATTATTTATTTGGAAGTTTTGTTTTTTATTTTATATAAACGCTAAAAATACATTTTATAAATTACAGGGAAAGTCTTTTGTCCGAAAATTTTTCTATTTCAAGCATCTTAATAGGGGTATTCACGATTCAGTGCAATTGCCTGATCAGTTGAGGACTTGTGCAGTTGTGCAGTTAGGTTTTCGTGAACACACCACCATCACCATTTCAAAGCTGTCAACATTTTTCAATGCACACAAGTGCACAACTGCTCAAGTCCTCAAGTCCTCAAGTTGAAGGCAATAGTAGAAAAGGCACTTGTGCAGATTTTTGACGTACGTACATTTTTTTTTGTAAAGTGCACAAGTCCTCAAGTCCTCAACTGCACAGGCAAGTGCACTGAATCGTGAATACGCCTAATATTTATTTATAACATAACTCTTGTTCAAAAAAATGTTTGTATTATTATGTAAAAATATATATTTGAGTTCTGAAAATGTTGGGCCGAACTTCTTAAATACAACAATAATGCTATTAGGACAGATCTTAGATCTCATATAAGTTATCCATTTAACCATATTTAACTTTTCAAAGATTATATTATCTGGTAACATATTCTGAATAGAAGATTTATCTATCAAAAAATTCACACCGGTATTTAAATAAGGGCCAACTTGAAGGTAAAAATCTGTTGTTATCTGCAATGAACCTAAACATTGATAAGCCTCCGAACAATTTTCTGCAATATCATGGTTTAACGCATGTGAGGTATACAAGATAAGAATGCATTAAAAAAAAAAACACAACATAGCGAAATATTTAATTGATATTAGTTTTTAAAGATATCGAGAGCTTATATTCACCTATGAGTTTAATTTTAATACCAACAAAAAGAGTATAGCAAAGTTTTCCCCCTTAAATGTTTGACTTATCTGTTTGTGAATACAAAATGACTCATCTTCACAATTTTGGAAATACTAAATTTTAACAAATTTACGTTAGACTACAATGGCAAGAAAAAATAGAGAAGAAAATGCATTGAAAAGCAAAGGAGTAGATTATGCTTCATCAGCGGAGGAAGATATTGGACAAATACCAGGTGCTTTTATAATCGAATGAAATTATCTTAGAATATTAATAAATTTTAATGCAGATTCGGACGATAACTCGGAAATGGGCCTTATGCGCAGAAGAAAGAGAAACCATTACTCTTATTTGCATATTGCTCCGCTGCATATCAATCAAAAAAGTGCAATCATCATTTCCAAGAATTGAAGTCTGTAATTTTATCATATTTTTATGATAATATTGAAAAAATAAATGTAAGCGATTAAATTAATAGACCTTCTCTACAGCTATTTTGATATTTTTATCTTGTTTTGGTTAATATTGTAATATTAAACAACAAACTTTTCTTAAAATTTAAATAAAATCAACTATGAAAAAAAAACTATGAAAAATAAAAGTCAATGAATTCACGAAAAATTTACTTTTCCTATTGAATAAAAAGACTTATTTACTGATTTCATTAAAAAAAAAATATTAATAAAAATACAAAACAATCTATCTACACTTAAACGAAAAGTAAGTGATTTCACTAATTTTTTTTGTTTAAGGAAGCTTGTCATTCTTTTGGTACTTTTGGTACTTTGGTAATTCATTCTATTCTGGTACTTGGGTTGGTGAATATTTTTATACTGAAAGATTCAAACAGTTTTTTGCTCTCCAGAAAAAAGTTTTTTGTAATAGGTCATATTAAAGTTCTCGATATTCAAAATAAAAAAAAATATTTTGTTCTTATTTGAATATCAATCGGCGAGGATTTTCCATAAAACGGTCAATAGTTTCGCCTAGAATGTTTTCCTGGTTTTCTGCCACAAATTTGCGATGAACACTCAACACGCATAAACTTAAAATGGCACTCTGGCTGTAATTTCAAATGAAAAGTTTGCTACGATCACGGACCACAGGCAATAGCCAAGCGGGTTAACACTTTGCCTGCTTTTTTTAGTTTATATCTATGTTTATAATGTTCCGTTTGAACAGTAAAAATTTCCAAAAAATATTAGACACATACTAACCGGCTTGGACAAAATTATACAATATCGCTTTAAAAATACTGATTTGCTTTTGACTTTTCCAGCTCTATTTTAAAAGAAAAAGGTAAAACCACTCACTAAAAAAGGATCACATATAGAAATTACTAAAAAAGCCATCAATTAAATAAAAAAATCACAAATTTACGGGGGATAGTTGCCCTTATTCCTATCCCCTGCCTGCGCCCGTTGTTGTCGGATATCATGCTAATATTCTCGAAAGCCATCAGGGTCATTACAATTCCATTTTTTTGAAGTCTGAGAACACGGCCTTAAGATGATGGATGTCAATTTCATTAAATTTTTTAACTATGATGCTTTTACTTGCCCGATTCCAATTTGTATTGAAATAATTCCTAGAAAACTGTACCCTAGCATCTTTGTATTTGGCAGTCAATTTCGTTGCCATCTTTTTAGAAGTGTATTGAATGTAACCCGTGCGTTTAAGGTTCTCCAAACGGTAGAACGCCATATTTTATTACTTACCATGGCCTTAAGCTGATTGAGAGAGAGATATACGCATTGGAAGTTGCTCGGATAATTCTTCTTTGTGGGGTTCGGTATAGTTTTCTTTCTCTTCCAGATCGTTTTTGTGTGCCGTAAGAATCTGTAGATCTCAAATAAACGAAATCTCTGTTAACCCATTGTTTTTCGCTTGAAATGCATAGATTTAACCTTTTCCTTGGTCACTCAGTGTTTTTCCACATGGCGTTTTGCACATATTTATTCAACAAAAAAAAAGTTTAGGAGTGAGGGGATCGACCGAAGTGAAAACCTATATATAAAGTGCTAGTATTCCCAGGCAGACATCCCAATGAGCCAAACAAGCTTGGAATAAGCTTGCAGTAAGCTTACATAGGTACGCATTGTGCTTGGAAAAAGCTTGTAAAAATTGTTGTGAAATGCTTTCAAGTAATTGTAGAATAAGCAGAAAGGAATCCTAGGAAAAATATTACTTACTGTAATATTATTCCAAGCGTTTACTATTCAATTGGATATAAGTGTTGTTAATAAGCTTTCTACAATACTTACTTTGCAATTGGAAAAAAAGTGTTGTAAAAGTATTATTGAAAACAATTGGTAAATAATTGAAAATAAGTATTATTGTAAGTTTTTTCCAACTGTTTTTAAAAAATTGGGAAAAAGTTTTATTAAAATATTATGAAAACAATTATTAAGCAATTGGAAACCAGTATTATTGTAAGCTTTTTACAACTATTTTAAAGGATTTGGAATGAATTAATTTGATGTGACTCCTTTATTAAAAGTAAAGCCACAACTTCTTTTCCGTACATTTAGGTGAAATCAGATTTCTTACATTTAGGTGAAAATTATAATGCATTTTTTAAATCTCAAATACAAACTTACATAATAAATTTAGAAATCTTACAAATTTTGAATTTAATCACTAAACACAAGCCACTGACATCAAAATTGTTAGTGTTGGAACTTTGTTTTTTTTTTTGCATTTGTAATTTTCAATGCTTGGGGAATTCCCTTATAATGTGAAAGTTGTGAAACTATTACCTCTGAAAGCATTTTCCAATCATGCTTTGAAAAAGCTTGTAAATTAAACTTTAAGTAAACATACTTCAAGGTTTATTATAAAAAGCTTACTTTTATCATGTTTCGATACAATTTTACAACACAACTTGTATATTTATTACGTAGGCAAGTATTTTTAAAGCATGTTTGGAAAGGGCTTCAATTATTATATTGTAGGTAAGCTTACTCCAAACACTATTGCAGAATGGCTGATTGGGATTGTCCTGCCACAGATCGCCTTACTGCTATATACGAATTTTCATGCTAATCGGAATATGTTTTGTATATTTTAACCCTCTTACCGTTTGATTAATTCTTTAAAAATATTTTATATTAAGATAGTGTTTTTATTTTATAATTATACCAAACTATATTATTATATTTGAATTGAATATTGTTGATATAAAAATAAAATACAAGGAGCACTACGTTTTAGTAGATATCTTCACCCTAGCGCCACATAGAAAGGTCTAACACAAAGAAAGGCAGAGTTCGCTCTGAGATCAGAAAACACCCGTAGGTCAGCAGGAAGGTCTCTAATACAACTTTAGGTTGCATATGGCTCTTGAATCAGAGAAAAACTAACACAATTTTCTAACAATAATCGTCCAAGGTCACACTTGACTGCATATGCTCCCTGACAATTAAATTGCATAATTTTTATACTCTTTAATGTTTAGAATTCTGACACTCAACTTTGCTTCTATAAATTGGACAATCCATCGATAACAATAAATCCGTCGATGGCAGTCCCCTGAAAGACCAATTCCAGAAATGTAATGCTATGTTCGCACTGAGAGAGCTAAATGCGCATTTAGAGCATTTACTACATATATTTGTCCCTATTACTCCTACAACAAGTAAAGTGCCGCTCGTAAATGTGGATTTCGTAAATGCGCATTTAGCTCTTAGTGTGAACATAGCATAATGCATTTTCACATTTATCCTCACCATGTTACTTCAAGAGTGGGGCCAACCTCCTAAACCACCTCGTCAACAACCTCCTTTGATTGTGCTTGTGTCTCCGCAAGAGCGGACACCAATGCGCTACTCTGAACGCCTACTATAGGAGACGAACTATCTTTCATCGCCTGAAATAGCTCCAGACGTTCATTCAGACGCTCATTTTCGGGAATGGCCTCTAAGATAATTTCTTCATAGCGGCTAGCAACTAGAGTAAATGCCTGGAAATGCTCACCTCTTATTCCACATGCGAGTGCTACTTTAAATAGGTCACTCGAAATTAATTTAATTTTTCTGACATTATCCATGACAGAAATCACAGATTTCTTACCTTTCTTGTTCACAGCCTTCTCCGCCGATTCAGATTGTCTTCTTCTTTTGGGGTCTTACCCACCACTGAACCAGCAGAGCTAGACCGGACCAATCCACGAACTCTTTTTACAGCCTTTCCCGTTCCCTTTCCAACCGAAATATTGGACTTATCCAGCTTAAGGGCTTTTATATTCCAACATTCTATCTCCAAATGCTTCTTACTACCACTAAGTTGCCTTTTAGGGGCATCCTTTGCTGGCAAACTACCAGCACTAAAACCCACATCAACACCTCCTACTTTTGGGCCTGTACTCACACACGTGGACGAAACCCGGGACCACATTTACCATCAAATAACACTAAGTTAGGCCCCCGTGACACCCTTCACAAAGTGAAAAGTCCAACAGTTTGTGAGTCACTACAACCAACAGTTCAAAAGTCACTGGAGTTACAGTTTGATAAGTACTGGAATAAATCAAGTTTATTGACGAAAGCTACTAGCATAGGGCTGCCATACGTCCCGGTTTTCCCGGACATGCCCCGGTTTTTAGATCGGTGTCCCTGTGTCCCGGTTCATAGTAAAAGTGTCCCGGTTAAAAATATTGAAAAACAAATTAGAAGTGTACCATTAAAAACTGAAAAAAATATTTTGCAAATGCGTATAAATGAATGAAAATGGAATTATTTTTTTTACAAAATACTAAATTTCAAGAGCGAAAATTATCTTGTTAAAAAAGTAAAATTTTTTCGCTATTTTAGGGCACAAGGAAAATGAAGCGAATATTTTCATTGATCTGCTCGTGATGGAGGAAGGAAAGAAACTCTCTCAACATAACCACCTTGGAAAGCATTATGCAATGCAATTTTAATTATTCTATGACGTGCACAAAATTTTATAAAAATATTAAAACGCAAAAGCATGTTCTTGATGAATCAAAATAGTCTGAAAAATATGATTGGGCTAACCTTTATTTTGAATAAGTCCAAACAATATTTTTTTTTTACCTCATTGATTGAATTGTTGTTTCTTTATTTTGCAATAAGATTTATAAATTATGTATGTTTTACATTCTATGTGTACCTGTGAGTTATTTTAGTTAATGTTTTTTTAATAAACGGAAATTTAAATGGTAAAATTACGTATTTTTTTTTAATGGAATATAAAAAAGAATGTGTAAAGTTGTCCCGGTCAAGTGTGCAGACTTATGGCAGCCCAATACTAGCAGTCTGTATTGATGACGAATGCTACTCGCTGTCGTGATGATGAAAACTACTCGCTGCAATGATGACGCAAACCAAATATTTACCCTCTACCAAAAATTGTTCAAAGCACATAAAGAAGTTTTCACTTAAAAAAAAATTAAAAAAATAACAACAACAAAAAATATTCAACCGCTTCAAATTTTTAAAAATATCATGTGACCTTATAAATATGAAGCGGTCCTTAAAAACAATATTGACTTTTTGCTACTAAAAGTACAGTAATAAAAACATTTGCTACTTTGTTTTTTCAATGCTTGCTTTACTCGTATGAAAGAGAGAACAAAACTTTGGCATACACATCTGCTGCCTTCGATTTACTGTAAACGCACAGAGTTAAAGGTCATCATAACATGCATTTGGTCGAAGTTATTGGCCTCAGTTCAAATTTCACTTAAATTCAATTTCACTCAAAATATAGAAAAAAAATATAGTTACGATAGCATACTCATACTACACTTACTTATTGTAGTGCATTTTGAGTTAATGCCGTGTTGTATTGAGGTTGTGGGAGATTTTTCTGACCACGTGCTTATGGTTTAACGGCTATAACGTTAGATTTTATTCGAAGAGCTATATCAATTTCACTTAAGTGCTATTTTGGCTTAGAGATTTTCAATTAATGAACTTTGTTATCGTAACACGTAATCTTCGTTGCAATCTTCTTTGTATTCGTCTTTGAAGCTATGTATGTATACTAGGGCGGGTTGATTTTTTTATTTGTAAATCGTATAGCAAAAACATAAACTACATAAAATTCTAAGAAAATTCTCCGAAGAAACCATGTATCTAAAATAAAATCCTAATCCGCGCCTCTCGACTTGTTCACCCAAGTAAAATACTCACCCAAGTAAAAAAGTTTGTATATAATCTATATAAATAAAAATCAAATGTCGTTCGTTGGTAATTGCATCAGTTGAGAACGGCTGAACCGATTTGGATAATTTTTTTTTTAAATGTTCGTAATAGTCCAGAAAAATTGACCACGCCCACTTTGCGCCCACTTTTTTGATTTATCTAAAATCGGAAAACGGCTACACCGATTTGGCTAATTTATTTTTTAAATGTTCGTAGTAATCCATTTTAAGTTTTTACTGAAGAAAAATTGACCACTCCCACTTTTACGCCCACTTTTTTATATATACCTAAAATCGCAGAACGCCTGCGCCAATTTGGCTAACTTTTTTAAAATGTTTGTAATAGTCTACAAACGTTTTTTACAGAAAGAAAAAATGGGCGTTCTCATACAACCCAAATTTGCGATATCGAATAGCTTTTTAGTTACAGACCGCACAGGCTCGGAATTTAATATTCGAACTCAATTTACACATTAAGTTTAACTGATAACATTTTATGGTGTTGGACAAGGGGGCGTGGCACCTCCCATACAACCCAAATTTGAGATATCGAATAGCTTTTGAGTTATAGTTCGCACAGCCATGGAATTGGGTTTTCGACCACAATTTACACGTGCCGTTTTACTGATAAAATTTTATGGGCGTTGGGAAAGGGAGCGTGGCACCTCCCTTAAAACCCACATTTAATATTTTGAATAGCTTTTGCATTATAATTCACACAGCCCCGGAATTCAGTATTCGACGACAATTTATACGTGCTGTTTTACTGATAACATTTTATGGGCGTTGTACAAGGGGCGTGGCTCCTCCCTTGCAACCAGAATTTGCGATATCGAATAGCTTTGGAGTTATAGACCTCCACAGCCTCGGTATTCGAGCACAATTTGCACATGTCGTTTTACTGATAACATTTTATGGACGTATGGTGTGGCAACCTCCCATAATTTGCGATATCGAATAGCTTTTCAGTTACAGCTCGCACAGCCTCGGAATTCGGTATTCTACCACAATTTACACACGCCATTCAGGGGGCGTGGCACCTCCCATACAACCCAAATATGCGATTTGCGATATCGAATAGCTTTGAAGTTATAGCCTAAGAATTCATTATTCTACCAGGATTTACACATGCCGTTTCACTAATCAAATTTTATGGGAGTTAAACAAAGGGGCGTGGCACCTCTCATTCAACCCAAATTTAGATCAACCCAATGCAGGTTCACTGATAACATTTTATGGAAGTTTGGCAACGGGGGCGTGGCAGCAACGCGCCGGGTTCCAGCTAGTTTCATATTTAATATTTTTATAAGGAACATAGATAAACAAGTCTTATTTTATAATGCAAATAAAAACAAACAAAAGAAGTGTTTTCACTCAAACAATATTTCAGTAATTTTTCAGTAATTTTTTTACCATAAACAAATTTTGTGTCATTAAAAGAAATAAGGTCTTTAATACATACAAAGAAGCAATTATAGAATACAAAGAAAACTTTACTTATTGGTTATATGTTAATTTTGTTAAGTCTTTTTTACTCTGCATTCAAGGTACTTTGGCACGACTTTCTATAGTTACTACTATTTGATCTATATTTCTATGGATCAAATAAACTGGATTAGAGGTCATGTTTTTTTCCTGTTTTAAGAAGTATGTTTTGCATATTTTATTCCAAAAAAATTTTTTTTTAATTATTCTTTGTTTTTTGCAAAACGCAGTTTAGGTAAAACGTGTTCTAACTATTTTTCATATAGAACGCAAATGAGAGGAGATGCAAATTGGGGTTCAACTGCTTTTTGATAATTGAATATTTTGATTAGTCTCAAAACAAAACTTGTATTGCATAAACTATAATATAATAAAACATAATAGCTATATTTTAAAAAAAAAATTTTTTTAGCGAAAGAAGAGGAAAAAAAATTTCAAGTCGGGAGGCGCGGATTAGGGTTTGATTTTAGACCTATGTTTTTTTCGGAGAATTTTCTTAGAATTTTATGTAGATTACGTTTCTGCTATACGATTTTTCATTTTTTTTTATCCATACAAATCAACCCGTCCTAATATATACACTGCAGAGCAGTTAAGTTAAGTTTTAGTCAATTTAAAGTTATCAATAATAATGATGTACAACTTACGTACAGTTTTCTCTAGTTTTAATTTAATGCTATGCTTAACTCAAATTCCGTTTTAGTCTTCAACATAAAAGCTTATTTAAATAAAATTTCTTGACAAGTTTGGCATATTTTCGCAGCTATTTCGATTCGATTACACTATTCTCATAAGCTGGTAACCAGGGCTCGGATTTTGATGACCTACAAAACCGCAAAAAATTACCAAAAATAATGACAAAAATTACCTAAAAACTGCAGAAAATGACCTAAAAACTCACAAAAAAACTCAAATAATTGCAAAAAAAAAACAAAAAACATGCGTCTTAGGACACACTTGAGAAGCAAAGCTTTTTCGCAGTTTCAAAGAATTTTTAATTTAATGTTTTTTTTATATAATAAAATAATATAATAATTTTTGAGCTCATAAATTTAAGATAACATAAAGTTAATTAAAAAAAAAATCACACGTTATAATAATAATTGTAAATTTTATTACATTTCATTATTATTTTGTTTTATTACATGTTACATTAATTTTGAACAATTTTTGTAAATGTTTTTGATTATTATTATGGATTTTTATTAATGAAATTATGGGTTTATGATAATTGAAATAGCAAACATATGTTATAGATGTTATGTCTTCCATATATCTAGCAAAAACTATATCTATAGTTGTTCCTAATAGAAACAAATTTATCAAAAAGGAATTGTTTAAGTGCCTGTTAACATTCATGTCTTAAAACGCAATTAAAATCTCCACATAAAACAATTGGTATTGTGATAATTTTCACCCAGTTCAATGGAATCTTGCTACTTTTGTTGTTTGGATAACCAGTACACAATCCTTTTAATAGATTATTGTGATCTGCTTAAACATATCTTCTCGCATCCACATGTAGGTTATATAGGATAGGATTCCTTTTAATAGATTATTGTCATCTACTGCAACATAGTTTCAGTTAATACTTAATATTGAATGAACCACTCTAATTAACAAAGGTTATTGGATTAGATGGTAGCATGTAGAAATATGAATCGAAGGTGTGTGGGTTCGATTCTCACTGTGTTTACAACGGAATATTTTTAATTTTATATTCTCTTGTTGTAATTGACGCAAGCAACAACAATTCTATAATAAAAAAGTAACAACAATTCTAAGAAAAAGGTGTATGGAAAAAAGTTTTGTTTTTGAGATTTCACTCAAGCAACTCACAAAACGAGTCGTAATAAGCTTCGCTTAAATAAACAAAAAAATAAAGTTTTAAAACAGGGATGCATAAAATTAGCTCTTGGGCTAAGAGCTTTTTCAGCCAAATATACTAAGGGCCTCACGCCATATGCTCAAAACCAGAGATAAAGAGATAGGAAACTTAAATTTTGTGACGTCAAAACATATGTTTTTTCCATTTTTATGTACTTTGGTGAAACTCATTTATTGTGTACGTGAGTTCACCTCAGATCAGTGTTGCCGCGACGATTCTAAAAAAAGTATTCATGAAAAGGTCACAAATGTATCCACTTCAGAAAAAGTATACACATACTACAGTACTGAAACCCAATTTTTTAAGCTTTAATAACAATTCTATTTATCTAATTTGAAGCCTAACAAATAGTTTTGTTAAAATGTAATAGTGAGAAACAAAGCATATACATATATAAAATAAAAAATAATAATATTAAGACTTAGTGCTTGAATATTTTAAATATTTTTAGGATTTATTTTTTTAAAAGTTAAAATAATGAACAACGATATTTAAACTTTAAAGGTATATTGAAACACTCATAAAAATTTTTTAATTATGTTCAAAAAGGTGCTCAATTAGAGCCTTTCAAATAAAGATCTTCGTCACTGTTGTTGATATTTACTCTTCTAGTAATAGAGTACAGCTATGGCCGGGACTAGAAAAAACACTGAAAATTGACAGTATGATGCGCTTTTAATATTTAAGTTCTAAAAACGGGGTTTCTTACTGGTTATTCAGTATAAAATATACGATTTTTTTAAATTTTGATAGCGAAAGCCACTGATGTGAATAACATATTAAAATTTCACATGATTCGGCTGGATAGCTTTTCTTTTCGATACAACACATTGCCGAAAAAAGTAGTTTTGAAATAAATGAGTGTAAAGAGTATGTATATTTCTGCTGTGCGCTCGACACCTACTAAAACGGATGTAGTAGCGGAGATAACGTCAGTATTCTTACACAACTTTAACGGTGAATTCTCAAAAACTATACTTTTGAAAGATGAAGAAGAAAAAGAAGATAACAATTTTAGACTACCGGCGACTGACTTAACAAGGAACATATGTACATTTCAGTACTTCAGTCTGTTATATTTTGTGTTATTTTTATATTTTTTATAAATTATGTTTATTACATGAATTTTAAAGGTTTGATATTTATACAAAAAACTATATACAAAACATAGCTGTTAAATTGCGATTACGATTAATAAACAATTAGATTATATTATTATACTTTAAAAATAATTACAATCATATAATCCGTAAGGGAGATGTGTTTGATAAGCAATTAATTTAGATTAAAAGTAATCAAAAAATAATTACGACTACTTGAAATAAGGAAAATAATCAAAAAGAATAAAAAGTAATCAAGAAAAAATAATCCAACTACTTATAGATATTATTTTTGATTCTGTTTGAGGTCGACACGCATCGTTTCAACGGTGAGGTTGTGAAGTGCAACCAGTAATTTTTAACTGAAATCGCCCATACGCTGATACGGCTTTTTCAGTTAACACAGTTAAACGAATAACAGTTATACAAAAACTTAATAAGTTTTATTAACAAATATGTTGGGAGCTACAGTTGAATTTTGGGTTCATGGTTCCTTCTCTGTTACCGCTGCTAATGCTAATGGCTTGTATAGTACTGTTTTATAAAAAGAAAAAAAACTTGACGACATCCCAAACGAGTTGAAGCGAACTGTACCTAGCCGCTGCAATTGAATTCAACTAAACGGCTGAATTTTATTAGTGATTATCGTGACCATAACATTAATGATTTAATATATTATGTTTTTAGTGATTGCGTATTTTTGTAATTCTATATGTGAACGTAAAATCTGCATTTGATGTAATTTATCAAATGTTTAGTATTTTTAGTGCTTGTATATGTCTCGCCGTATACAAGCTGTCGTTGTCTCTTTCACACATATGCTTTTAGGATAATCGTCAAAAGCAAATGTTAAAATACTCCTTGAGCAGGAGTAAATTATTCTGTAATAATATTATAGCCAAGTGGCTTTTGATTATTAATTTAGTTAATAGTGTAACAGACCAGGCAGGCCATACATTACAGCATTAGCGGCTGTAACAAATAAGAAATTGTTTATATATATATATTTTGTAATATCGATTAATTAAAAACTCAATAAAGTACTACTACTACTTTGATTCTGTTTGATTATTTAAGAATTTTATTTTAAAGTACGGAATATTTTGTAAAATTTAATTTATAAAGAAATAGATATGTAAATAATCATTAAAAAAGTTTTTAAAAAACAAGAAAGAAGAAAAAAGTGATCGATAAAACTAACGGAGCAAATGTTGTAATGCATTTTTTTCGTTCTTGTTTTTTGACAATCTTTGTTTAACAATTTCTATGTTAATTTATCAAAAAATACAACAACAATTTTAGTATTTAAGACTGAAATTTTTGAAATAATCAAAAAGAATCAAACATAATTTTTAAAAGTAGTCTGATTATTTTTCTTGATTACTTTTAATTATTTTTAATTATTTTCGTCATCTGAAAAAATCGTAATTATTTTATGAATGTTATTATATTACAATTACAAACAGAAAATAATTGTACTGAATCAATTATTTCACATTTCTAAAAAAATAATCGAATTGCTAATGAATACGATTAATAATAATTATTTAACAGCTATGATACAAAATAATATATAAATACATAAAAAAGTAATTTAATAGCTTATTCAGTTAAGTGTAATATAAATAAAATGGGTTGCTATTGCCCTATATTTAAATTAAATTTAAAAGTTAACAATTATTCGTTTTTAAGTATTTTGCAAAACAATATACCTTTACCTATTCCCAAAAAAAATCGACTAGTCTTATCGTTTATAGTAAGTTTTAAATTAGGAAAAAATCATTCAGCAGCAGCTGAGCTATGAGGCAGACTTATTATATTTATCACAAAATTTTAAAGTTCTTTGTTAAGAGGTTGCGTTAATGCATTTTTTGATAAAAAAAGTAATGTTCAAAAATGTCTCAATGTCATAAGTTTTCTTAAAGTTTTTATCGAATTTAAGGAAATGCCTCCTTTTTTATATTTTTGCAAATAAAAACATATGTTCATATAAAAATTATTTATTAAAAAAGTATTTAAACTTAAACTGAGGCTTAAAAAAGTATCCATGCATTTTCCAAGCGGCAACACTGCTTGAACAGATTCCTATGGTGTAATTATTCTAAGGTAATTTCACCATGATTTTTCAGGGATGTTTTCCATTGCTTTTCCGACGTCTTTTGTGGTATACCTTTCGTTACCCATTTTCTTGCAATAATATGCTGTTTTACAGTTATCGGACCTCAAACGTAACTGGTGAAATGCTTCAATCTACCATAAGCCAGGGTTGTTTTCCGTTGATTTTACGACATAGTATAAGTGTTTTGTGCTAGTATTGGAGCCAATTTAACGTAAAATTTAACATAATGCTATCCCTCTCCAACGGAGTTTCCCATCTCTTTATCTCAAAACAATCCTTGGTTTTTGTTATGATGATTCCCCAAATATTTCGACTCTAGCGATAGCCATCTGTGAGCTGGAATGGTTTGAAATAACCTCTAAAAAATTATTTTTTTGTAAAAATATTGGCTGGTGTAATGATTGTTAAAATATTAACTGACAGAAATTATAAGCTGGAATACGCTCTTCCAATCTGCAAAAAAAAAATTTAAATTTTAGCAATCAGATTAAAGATAACGTTGTTTTTTATGCATATTTTTTAAATTTTTTTTTTATTTTACACAAAAACTCTCAAAATTCAAATAACTTTATTACTTTTTTTTTTAATTTCTTACAATATTTTTTCAGTAGGTGTTTATTTTAAAACTAATATTTTAGTTTTAATATATATCAATTTAAGCAATTCTGACTAGGAATCAATGCGAGCACTCAAAACCTTTCCAACGATATCTTGGCGTTCTAGCGGTATCTCGCGTTAGAAACAATTAAGTTTTTAGAATTTTAGTGAAAATAAATTTTTTTTAAAATGCATGAAAAACACCATTATCTCTAATCCGAACGTAAAAATTTGAATTTTTTGATGCAGATTGAAAGAGCTTTTTCCAGGCTTGTTTTTACAACTATTACACTAGCCCATATGGTTACCGCAAAACTCGATTTTAAGAGGTTATTTAAAACCATTCCAAGAGGATGGCTATCGCTAGAGTCGAAATATTTGGGGAATCATTTAATCATTAACAAAGGATTATCTTGAGCAACTGTGCCGAACAACTTTTTTCGTGAGGTGCCTTAATGTATACGTATGTATATAAATTTTGGCGTCACTAAAGAGCTTTCAGTCTGCGGGCAGACTCGAAGCAGGCATGGTCACGTCGCTTTGTTTGCTAGATTTAAATTAAATTACGTAGTTATTGTATACCAAAAAGAATAATATGAGGAAGCGATGCGTAATTATTTTATAGGTATTTGCTTCCATTTTATAATTTACAAAAGTAGCGCTTTTTCATATAAGCAATAATTGTTTTCGCAGTTGGCAAGTTTAAGATATATACCTAGGTAACTTTAATGTTATTTTTGTTTTATAAGTAAATTTTGTCTGCAATAGACTTTATAAAAACTGATGAAAAAATACATTAATAATATTTAATAAATAAATAATCTATTCTAATATGATTTCATAACTTTTCAATTTATTATTCGATTTATTATTGTTTTTCTACATACAGCTTTCAAAATGCTGTAACTTTAGTTTTCTTTCAGTGAAAAGCTTTAAACGTTACACATACATGCAAGCAGTTTAAGTTGTGTGCGTTTGGCCATCACTGCTTTAAAAATAAAACATTAATAAACTTAATATTTATTTTATATACATAGCGTTACACAGGGCCGTAACCAGGATTTACCCATGGGGGGATTTGATGAGCATTTTTTGTATTAAAATGGAAAAAAGTTCCATTTGTACCCCTCTAAAAATTAACCTTGCCTTTTTTTATAACGGTTTCCAAAATATTTACTGTAACTGTAATAAATACTGCTGTAACGATAGTCGCCAATGGGCAAAAACATTTTTCAAAAACGTCCAAAAATCATGTTTTTCGTAAATATATTGGCTGGTGAATAGTTCTAAAAAAAATAAACTTTCAGATATTAAAGGCTGGAAAAGGCTCTACAAATCTGCATTAAAAAATTTTAAAGTTTTGCAAAAGTATTAGAGATAGTGGCCCATTCAAAATAAAAGTCAACTCTAAATTAAGTGCATGATTTTTTACAATATTATTAGGCCGATGGTTTTAAAACTGGGGCCTCTTCCTGCAAAGATGAAAACGGGAATCTAATGACAGATATCCAGAGTGCACTGACGTTATGAAGGGAATGCTTCTCTAAGTTTCTAAATGGCAACGCTGACAACAATCCCGTCAATAGAGATTATATTCTGGAAACCCCAATTACGGATGACAGTGTCGAGGTTGCCCAACTATGATGAAGTTCAGTATGTTTCAGAACGGAGGCGAAGCTATATTTATTGCAGGATGACAGTGAACAACACTAGCAGCACAGTTAAAATCGGGAAGGTCCTCTCCCCACCATTTGTTACCAAACGAGGTTTCAGACAAGGTGATTCCTTATCGTGCGACATTTTCAACCTAATGATGGAGCAGATCATCCGAGCTGCTGATCTGAGACGTAGTGGCACAATATTCTACAAGAGTGTTATGCTGCTTGCGTATACTGATCACATCGATATCATTGGTCATAATCTGCGCGAACTCAGGGCAGCATTCTCTAGATTAGAGTCAAGTTGAATGGGTCTGTTAGTGAATGCAGATAAGACGAAATACATGGTGTCAACAAACAAACAGTCCCAGCGTCTTGGAACCCACGTTACAATACCTCCTTCGAGGTTGTGAAGGACTTCGTCTATCTGGGATCCAACATAAACTCAACCAACGACATCAGTATTGAGATCAAACGGAGAATAACTCTTGTCAACAGGAGTTACTTTGGGGTCAGTAGGCAATTGAGAAGCAGAGCCCTCTCTCGACGAACGAAAATCACGCTCTATATCACGCTCTAATCGCTCATCATGTCCGTCCTACTTTATGCAACCAGAAGAAGCTTGGAATTTCCAACTGGCGCCAGCAAGCGAGAGACAAAAATGGCTGGCACAAATTCTTAGATGAGGCCAAGACCGACACACGGTTGTAGAGCCAACTAAGTAAGTAAGTAATATTTCAGCAATCTATATACAGTCACACAGATATATATACGTACCCCCCTCAAAAACTTTTTTCTGACCAAAGTATAAGCTTTCCTTACAAAAAAAAAAATTATATAGGATAAATCTGTATTTAAAAAAAATTAAAACAATAAGTAAAAATTTCAGAAACAAATGATTTATTAAAAAAAAACACAGATTTTTATTTTTCGCTACACAGAAAAGAATACATACTTCTTACAAAATGTTTAATGGAAACAAAAATAAAGAAAAATTTAGTATTTTGTTGGTCCGCCATTGCTCTCTAAAACTGCGCTCAATCTGTTTTTCATCGAAAATACTAGTTTTGTTGTTGTTTGCATTGTGATTTTCGACCATTCTTTCATAACTGCATTTTTAAGATCATGTTTGTTAATGTCCTTTTTCGAACATGGCGGTCCAACTCATCCCACAAATTTTCGATGGGTTTCAAGTCGGGCGACTGGGGAGGAAAATGAAGCTACTTTGTTACATTGTACAGTAACCACTCCTTAACAACAACCGCTGTGTGCTTGGTGTCGTTGTCTTGTTGAAAGTATCAGCTTTCCGTAAGACCCATTTTATGCACCAATTCCATCAAACTTTGTTGGTGTAGGTTCAAATATACGAATCGATCCATGGTTATGTCAATAAACACTAAGTTTCCTACCCCAGTTGCCGACATGCAACCCCATACCAATACCGATCCTCCTCCATGCTTTATTGTCGGAATTAAGTTTTTCGGAAGGAGCGTCCCGTACTTTTTACGCCATACCTTCATCACACAATCACATCCGAATAGCTTGAATTTGCTCTCATCACTGAACACAACGTTCTTCCAAAACGTTTCATATATATCAAAATTCAACTTTGCAAAGTTAATACGTTTTTTCATATTATTAGTACTAATAAACGGTTTTTTCGCGGAATGCGGCTATGAAATCCTCTTTTCCTTAAAACACTTCGTATTGTTTCCGGGTGTACAATAAAAATTTTGGCATTTTCCATATCTTTAGCTATGTCTATTGCTGTTTTTGTTCTATTTTTTTCGGATTTAAGTTAGTATATGTCTTTTTACACGTGTGTCCATTTTTGGAGTGTGACCGCATCTGGGTTTGTTTTTCAGTGATTTGGTTTCATTATAATTTTTAATCACTGTTTGTACACTCGACTTTGGACGTCCAACTATATTTGCGATTTCCCGTAAAGATTTTCCATTTTTTTATGCTTAATAATTAGTTCACGCACGTCAAAACATATTTCCTCAACTTTTGGACCCATTTGCAAAAAAACTAATTAGCACTTGATCAGAAAGTGGTAAATATAAGAATAGAAGTCATAACTGTCCATTAAAAAAATATACATTCATCATGCGATCGCTTTCTCTTTAAATAACAGTTAAATGAAACTCTCGTATGTATACTTTTCTCTGTTGCAAAAAATGATGTTATATAAATTTAAATAGTAAATGACTTACAACCAACTATTTTCCAATACCTTTTATTCAAGTTTTTTGCAAAAAATATTCCTGTAATTTTTTTTTAAGGAAGTTTAAACTTTGGTCAGAAATGAGATTTTGAGGGGGGTACGTATATTCATCTGTGTGACTGTATATAAAAATGGATGTATGTATGTAGGTATGTGGCTACATCACGTATAGACTTCAAAATTGCTGAAGTGATCTTTATGAAATTTTCAAGGAAACTGAAGCCACATCTTGAGAGTGTTCCTGTGAGGTTTGGTAAGGGTTGGACAAGGGGGTGTGGTACCTCCCATACAAGTCAAATTTGCACTATTGACCACAAACCAAAAAAAGGGAATATATCAGACGGTTTTGATCGTAAAAAACTAAAATTTAGTAATTTTGTTCAGAAGGTTACTGTCAGTAACTGTACAAAAAATGGGAGTTGTCGCAGTATATAAATCATGGCAATTCCGGAGTTCTACACATTTTTATAGTGAAACTTGCTGTGTAGGTGCTTCAAGAGGCGGTCACTATACATAAATGTTTTCACGCCCATTTTTACCGCCCACAAATCAATATCTATATACATAAAAAGCAAAACGATGTGTGTTTGTGTGTGTGATGCCTATAGACTCCAAAACTACTGGACCTGAAATTTTGGCCGTCGATTTATTTCAGGTATGAGATGGTTGAGGAAAAACAATTTCCCACACCCCCTTTTACCGCCCTCAAATCAATAAAAATTCTATATTTCAGTAGTTTTAGGTCGTATAAGGCTAAAATTTAGTAATTTAGTTTGTATGGTTACTGTCGACAACCGTACTAAAAATGGGTTTCCACGCGACCATAAATTAATGAAAATGCTTTATTTCAGACGGTCTTGGTTGTCCACGCCCCCTTTTTCCGCCCACAAATCAGTGAAAATGCTTTATTTCAAGCAGTTTTGGCCGTATAAGACTTACATTTAGTACTTATGTTTGTAAGGTTACTTCTAGAAACTGTAATAAAAATGGTCGTTATCGCTATAAAGCCAGACCCACTTTTTGAGAAATCATTAAAATTGATTACTGAGTCGATTGTGCTGAAATTTTGGCTTAGTTTGTATGGTTACTGTCAGCAACTGTACTAAAAATTGGTTATCACGCCCCCTTTTACTGCCCACAAACCAATGAAAATGTTTTATTTCAACGGTTTGGGTGGTATAAGACAAAAATTTCGTAATGTAGTTCACATTTTTACTCTAGGCAAGTGCACTAAAAATGGGCCTGTCCCACTTTAGTTAAACTCACTTTTCGGGGGGTCAGCGTGGAGTGTAGCAAAGTGCGCCAGGCTTAAGCTTAATTGAGCTGAAATTTTGGCGGTCAATATGTTTCGAGTACGAGATGGTTTAAGGGAAATAATTTTGCCGCACCCCTTTGTACCGCTCACAAAACAATAAAAATGCTATATTTCGCACGGTTTTGATCGTATTAGACTGAAATTTGGTAATTTAGTTCATATGGTTACTTTCGGCAGCTATACTGAAAATGGTGAATAGCAAGGTTAATAATAACTAGCATATCCTGAGTTTTTATCTAACACTTGTTTCATCTTTCTACATACCCTTTCGTTAGTTTCACCACGCGCAGAGCTTTTTTTCATCGAGGTCTATAAACAAAGCTACTCCTTTTTCGATAGGTAGTGTTTTAGATTGAAGGGACTCGATTGGTAAAGGAATATGTTTAAAAAATTTGCATTTTTAAATTTTTTTAGCATAAAAAAACGAAATTTTTTTCTAAATTACACTAAAATGACCTAAACCCAAAAATGCTCTAAAAATTAAAATTGTATAAAAAAGACCAAAAAATAAGTTAAAAATCGATAAAAATGACCAAAAAATAACCTAAACCTAGTAAAAATCACCTGAAAACTAAAACCGATAAAAAACTATGAAAAATGACGAAAAAATAACCTAAATCTTTTCATATTTGGAATTTGGGAAGCATAAATGGACATTTTAAATAAGCAGGACTGAGAAACAGCACAAAAACGATGACATGTCATCGAAATCCTAGCCCTGCTGATAACTAATTCTACACGCCTCTTTTTGCTGCTTACCTCCTGTTCAATGCTTAAAGGCATAACTTACTGCCAGTAAATTTAAATAACAACTGCAAATATGTTTACACTGGCCACTCAGTATTACAGCGACCAACTGCATCTTATATGTACATACGAGTATATATGTGATTTGGCTTCACAACTATTACTCATTAGCAGTTTTATAGCAGGTTTCTCTACTGGTGATGATTCTACAAGCTTGGATTATGTCGTCACAACGCGTTCAAGACCGCTTGCACGTAATACCAGCAGCGAACATGACACATGTTTACACATGTTGTGCCACACTTGTATGTCTAATAAATTACATCATCCCGCCTGAATTAGTTGGTGGGTATCGGATTTCATCTGCAAATTTTATCCTTATGTGTTGAAGTATTTAAAAGTTTGTAGACCATGAATGGCATTAAAAACAGAAAATGCTTGCATTTCCACTCATAAGTGGCCATAGTTGTGATGGTCAAAACAGGGTAGTCATAAAAAACAACCACAAGTTTCCTTAAGCGATCTATTTGAGTCATTTAGTAAACGCCTGCTTGTTGGAAATGGATATCTGTAGCTGTTTATTTAGCTAGGTGCAAATGTTTGATGTTATTTAGCTATATAAAGTTGACTTAGTTTGGAGCGGAGTAACTGAAGGAATGTGTCTAGTGTGAAGGCGAAGAGCGGCACTTTTTCATATATAAGCTACTTTACTGGTCACAAAAAACAACAACTAAGTATTTTCATAAGTAACTTAACCCATTATAATGCAGAGTAAATATTTTTCCCCACCAATATAAGTGGTTCATTTCAAGTATACGATACAAGTCACATATTTTCACAGCGTTTTTCACCGAAAATGTTGGTGGTAAAATATCAGCTCTGCCTTATAAAAGGTTAAAGTGGTTCGAAAGGTTCGTTAATCAAGATATTCAATTTTGTTGTCACACTTTCAAACTTGTATGATTTGTTTTTACGTCAGATAACACATTTTACCAAATTCCTAACATCTTTTGGACCCGAGCAGCTGAGAACGATGCTAAATGTAATTCGCTGAATTCGAATTTTTGATTAGTTTTTGCAAGTTGGAAACCCGCAAAAGTCTAAGAGAAACAGGGTGTTTTCAATGGGGGAAACCGTGGGCGAACCTTCACATGGCAACGTGTCTGACTGTCTCAACCTGGCAAGGACAGCATTAGCCATCTGAAATCGTCTCAAGTCGATGCAAGACTCCACGTGGTATTTCCTGGGCAAAGTCAAACCTGGCAAATTATCTGAGGGGTTTATCTGAGCGACGGGCCCCCCAGGCTTAAAACAGGTTGTGCGTTGGGCTTAAAGCCCACCACTTAAAAAACCATTTTAATGAAAATATCAAAGAATATAAGAAAAATAATCCCCAATTCTGATAACGACTACCATAAACGAAAAACTGATAATGATTTACGGATATGCACCCGGAATGTTCGAACTCTTTATTGTGATGGTGCCTCTATCCAACTGACTGATATCTCGGACAAATACAAAGCTGATATCACTGCTATCCAAGAAATGCGATGAAAGGGACAGGGTTGCATTCGGCATGCATTCTGTGATATCTTCTACAGCGGCCATGCGGAGATGCTCGAGCTTAGATACGGGTTTGTAGTTGGCAAGAGACTGTGGCATCACGTCCTTTGATTCACACCTGTGAACGAATGGCTTGCCATAGTCCGCATCAAGGCTAAATTCTTTCTCATAATCCTAATATATGCACTAGGGCGTTTCACAAAAGACTTTTTTTCTGATTTTTCCAACTCTTGAAGCGGAATATTGAAGTTTGTGATTTAAGAGAATTTTGAAATTTTTTTTGGATTTTTTGAAGATGGGTACGGGGTCTTGAAAAAATGTTGAAAACTTTTAAAGTTATTGAGGTTTGAAATCTATAAAAACCATAATTTTGTACTTTTAAGACTATCAAAGTGGTCCTTAATATAATAATTTTTCACATAAATCATTTTTTTGTCGTGGGATCGGATCATTAAGAAGAGAATTGTTTAGTTTTATGAAGAAAAAGCAATTAATATTAAAAATTTTTCTCCATAACCTCATTTTTTTGATAAAATCGATTTCAGCGACCACGTACCCATCTTCAAAAAATCCAAAAAAATTTTCGAAATTCTCTTAAATCACAAACTTTAATATTCCGCTTCAAGAGTTGGAAATTTTTTTTTTGAAACGCCCTAATATGCACACACTCCGACTTCTAACAAGAATATTGATATTAAAAGACTTCGCATTGAGGCAAGGAATCGCTGTTATGCAATTTTAAAACGTTAAAAATTTCTACACGAAGTTTGCATTCAAGAACAGGTTCTTCTCTGCCCCCAAAGGGAGCAAAAGTTATTTGTTAAAAAAGTGAAGAATCGTCATCGATTCCAAATAATATTCGAACGAACAAATAATTTTATCACTGCACGATATTAGTTTTTTTCATTGCAAAAAAAAAAACAATACTCTGACACGTCAAGTTCAAGTGGTTGGCAAACAAGGAATAAATTGACAGATCGAAATAAAATTTTGTGTAAGTTTAAAAGAAAGATGGAATATTAAGATGGCCTATAAATTGTGATTCTTTTTCTACTGGTTAAAAGTATAGGTCTCGCTTTCAATACTTTTCTACCAACCTGTATGTGTATTGTTTTTGAAGGTTATGCAAACCGTTATTACATACTTTCCTCTAGAGTTAGGTCTGTTTCCGTACTGACTTCAAGTAATTGTAATAGAATAGAGACTGACATTTTGCATGTTATTCTTCTCTCTCGAGCTTCAAAAATTTGTAAAATAACGCTTTCAAGCAACTTCAAGCTACTTGAATCGAGTACAGAAACAGATCTATTAAAACCGTCTCACAATGTTGTATCTGAAAATTTTTTCAACCTTCGTGCCACATATACATACACACGAACATGTTAAGAGTCTTGGTCTTTTTTTGCACAGTTAATTTCTCGAGGATGGATGAGATTCCAACTATTATGGTTACATTTGGATGCGTAGACAACAGTAACAAAAACAAGTACGTTAATTGACTTTTCATTGCGGATAATAAAGCAGTTTCTACCAAGCAATTAATTTACTCATTAGACCATTTAAGGAGCGTAGAACAGACATTGAGATTCTTCACAATTGTGCAGCTTGTTTCACTGCATTCAAATATTTCAGTTCAGATATGTTCCAGGAAATTATTGGTAACTGGGTTTGGCCTAGTCATGAAATTTCCCATGAGAACAACCGTTCAGTTTAGAGCAACGGATGGTAAACAAGTGAGAGATAATTTAAAATATTTTTATAACTGAACATGCACATTATACACTGTGCCTTGTATGACCCGCGTCGTGTGAAGTTTATTTAAATTCTATTTTCATTTTCGAATCAATCAAAGCTTTGACATTTTGCAACAGCTTGAAATATTTTATAACACCAACGAAGTGTAGCCAACATAATAGTGTCATTCGACATGTGTCCCATCTCCATCTTAAAAAGGTGAGAGACACCTTTGTTGACAATTTTGTTCCAATTTCTCCATATCCTCGTATGTGTGTTACCAGCAATACTTAAATGTAAATATTATCACAAAAAATGCAACTACATAGCGGCGAAAATAATAACAATGATTTCTTTACTACCATTTTTGGTTGAAACAATCACATTTGCAAAATTGGCAGTGAAATCGTTTGACAGCTAAGTTGAAATGCGAACATGTGCGGGTGCACTTGTGCACGTTTCCGCATATCATATTGGACGGACTGAAGCACAATCAGTTGTGGAGACACTGTTGGAGAAACGTAAAATAAAATGAAACAATAAGAATAAAAAAAGAGTTTTGAAAAAAATTGGATTTGATTTAATGTTTGCGATAAACGAGTGTGTATCTTGTGCAAACTGACAGCTGAATGGACTTGTTAAGTGTCAGCCAATGTTTAGAGAAACGCAACAGATATGTTGGTTGGATGTTGAATTTTAACGTTTTCTTAAAAAAGATGTTAAAAATATTTACATTAACCTCCTACATTTTAAAGTTACTTTACAGTTAAGGCACATGTTGGCGTCATGTTTAGGTACTTCAGAAATATAAAAATAAACTACTTAAGCTTAGTTTGCTGTTGGAATGAAAATTTTTAGACATTTAATTCTATACGCGAAATTTTGGTGTAGACTCAACACTAACACATACTTACTATAACCTGTTTGTTGAATGTGTTAGTTGAACATTATTGTCGAATGCCAAATTTCCACGCCAATTAAATGTAGGGACATATAAAAGGCAGCGAAATTTTGACATTTTAACTCTCCAATCGTGGTTGTGAACTTGGCTGCATTGAACAATTTTTTCATTCAACAGCGTACTAACCAAAGAAAAAAATTTTTGATACCTTTTCGCTGTCAAAAACGCAATGCATTTCTTACGAAAGATTTCTTTTCGCTTTTACAGCATACTAAGCTTTAGTAAGGAATTATCTTTTAGTTGTCCTAAGATGAATGTTGAAGTTTTGAATGTTGTATATATTTTTGGGGTTATTTTAATTTTAATGGGGCGGGGTTTTTATGCACATTTTTTAAAATTTCAAACCTAGAGTTCGTATCAATATTCAAAATAATTTTTGTAGAATTTATGAAGGTTTTGCTATTAAGGTATGACCTGCGGTTTAAGCCCACAAAAATAACATTTTTTAAAATTGCTGTAGCTCAGTCGTTTGTCAATTTATCAACTATGGGGTTTTTTTACGTGAAATAATTTTTTAACTTTTTCAGTACTTTTTATGTTTCGATTTTTTTTATCCCCCCCTCCCAGAGCGATGATAGTAAAGATACTCCCAGAGAGTAAAAATGAGAAGGCAAACGGGGTGTCGTTTTTCTTGATAACCAGATGTCGCATCGAAATTCTGCGAGCAGCATTATGTTGGTAATCACGTCAGGCAGGTCCTGAACAAGAATATTTCAAACATATAAAAAATTGACAAAATGGCGCGATTTTTTAAAAAGTTAAAAAATTAGCTTTTTTTTTGGGGGGTTTTTGCCCCACACCTCATCCGGTAGTAGAGTAAGCCCAATTATCCTAGTTCAGGAACTGCCCGACGTGACTACCTACAAAATGCCGCTGACTTCTGGTTCTCGAAAACAACGACACCCTAGTTTGAAAAAGTGATTTCGCGAAAAACGCATTTAAAGCTTTATTACTGCACTTCGGCTTGAGTGTATATAGACATTTATAGCTCTGTAGCTCCAAAAATAATTCGAACTATTAAAAATCCTTTTAAGGCATTATTTTTGAAGGATTTTGGAAGACATTTATGAAGAAAGGAAAAAATGAAAAAAAAATTTTTAACCGCAGATCATACCTTAAGATGACGTTACTTTGTATGGGAGATAGGCGGAGTTGTAAATGTATTTAACCAAACTCCAAAGGTAGAGTGCAAAGATAAAATAAAACTAATCTGCTAAATTTTAAGGCATTGGTATAATTTTAGTGGAATTTGAAAACATTTAACCGTTTTAATAAAGTCACTTTGTATGGGAGGTGACCTGGTTTTTATACAATTTAGCTAATTTTCAAATTTGATGGTTACACAGTGCAACACGCCTCGGGGATTGCAGAAAATTCCGAAACAGGATGAAAGTATACCTTAAATAAAGACAATTTGTTAAAGGGTTTCGAAAAACTAGCATTTGTTTTTCTTTAATACGCTATTAAAATTGGGTTGATTTAGGATGGCCACCCTAAGATTTCTTTTATGCATAACTTGCAAGCGACTTAATATTTTAATATACTTTTTTCAGACGAAATATAGAGAAATATTTGCGAAAGAACCGACTTGAACATTATGTGGAGTAAAAACCAATCCTGTGTTATAACCTCAAAACTATAAAGAATATCTCTTTAATTTCTTCGGCAAAAATGCAGTTAAAGTAATACGCATATCGATATGTAAGACAGCGCATACAACTGGGCAATATTTGTGTAAGCCCTTACGTTTGCCCGTGAAACAGAACCGTGGCTCAGAAGGCTCATACGATCGGTGTTTTAATGCATTTCGATACCCTAATATGAAAAGACCCCAATCTACATTTTTAAAATTTTTCAGGTTTTGATAATTCTTGGTACGCAATGTTAACAAAAATATTAGGACGAACCTAATTCTGTAGCAATAATTTTTTTATTTAAATTTCAATAGACTTATGTGGCTTAGGGCATTTGCCACACTGATTTCGAAATAAACAGATGATGTTAGGGCTTTTTTTGATGCAGAACATTACAAGAGTGTATTTATTTGATATTTTCGGCATAAAAACAAGGTTTAATGATAAAAAATAATAATAATGCAAAAAAGTAAATAGAAAAAATGCAATTTATGAAAAAATACAATGAGACAATAGCTCCAAATTATATGGCACATTTTCCAATAGCTCTGGCAGAGTATTGATAAATAAATGGAGGCAGAATTGGCCAGTACAATTATTATGTTTTCAATTTAGTTAAAATTTACAAGTACAAAGAACTTTTTTAATTTTTAGAGATATGTTTATGTTTTTGGTGTCATTAATTGAATATTGAAATTAAACAATATGAAATTGAATAAATTACAAATTCACATGAGTACAGATCATAGATAAATAAAACACAAATTTCATGTTAAAAAAATGTTGATTTATTTCATAAAATTTTTGACCATAAGATATTCTAATGTAAAAGCGTTTTCTTAAAAAGAATTTGCCTTGAGAATTGTGCATGGTTTAAAATTAGCCTACTTTATTCAGAATCTCCTAATTGTTTTTTTTCGCTTTTCCCTCGCCTAGATCGCTGCAATTTTCTCAAATTTAAATGCTGCAAGATTGTTAGCAATTTTATTAAGTTAACGACAAATGTAAAAATTATCCAAATTGAATCATCTTTTTGACAGAAAAACGATTTTTTTAAGCCGGCTTTTGGGAAAACATTTAGTTTTTTAAGTTTATTTTACTTTGTTTTCTTCTTGTGTTTAATTACTTTAAAATATAAATTTTCTTTTTGTTCAGTTCATATGCGATATTGGCTTAAATTCCCTTTACCATCTGTTGCTCCGAAGAATGATCTTCGACTAATAGGGACATCATTCCTCAATTTCTGATACAAATAACTTCGTAATTTCTTCCATTACATTCGTAGTATTTACTAATGCCTTCGTACTATTTAGTATTAGTTGAGTATAAAAAAATGTACGAACGCAATATTTCAGCCTGGTTTGTTGAACAATTACCGAATATAAGGAAATGTTTAATTGCAAGGTGGCCGTAGTCTACTGAAAGAATACGAGGCCCGTAAGCTAAAAAACCGTGGTTCAAACCCCAGCTAAGATAGAAAGTTTTTTTTTGTTATTAGTAAATGTCAGAGCTGTAAAAAGTACAACTGAATAACTACAGAAGAATGCATTCAATGAATGCAAAATTGATTTATAAATACAATTTTTAATTCACATTCATTTTTACAAAAATGATTCATTATTCATTTCAATTATTCATTTTCGTTATTAAGAATAATGAATTAATTTTTTTTATTCATTTGAATGCTATTCACACAGAATGCAATTCATAAAGAATTTCAGAATTTTCAATTATTCTTTTTTATTCATTATTCATTTTTTATTCGTCATTCATGTTTTATTTATTATTCATTTGTTATTCTTTATTCATTTTAGTTCTAAGCTATAAATAAAAAAATAATAACAAATGAATAATGAATTAAAAATGAATAATGAATAACAAGCGAATAATGAATAAAAAAATAATAATGAATAACATTATTAAATAATGTAATAAAAATAGTAAATAATGAATAAAAAAATAATAATGAATAACAAATGAAAAATGAGTAAAAAATGAGCAATAAATGAAAAATTAACAATGAATAGAGAAAGAATAATTCAAAATTCTGAAATTCTTTGTGTATAGCATATTTTGTGAATATCGTTCAAATGAATAAAAAAGAAATGAATAATTGAAATGAATAATTAATATTTTTTTTTAAAACTGAATGTGAATTAAAAATGTTGTTTATAAATCCGTTTTGCATTCATTGAATGCATTCTTATTTCGTTATTCACTGATTTACTTTTTTGTGGATAAAATTAAATAAATCAAATCTCTTACAGCTCTGGTAAATCTCACAAATGTATTCGTACAATATACATTTGCTTTTGTACGAATACGAATAAAATATTTGTAATATGTACCAAATTACATCCAATCTACGAATCCTATTCGTGACTGAAAACTACAATTAAAATTCGTAGAATTGACGCAGTTATTTGTAATATTTGCACACAAAATTTCTTGAGTGTAAGAATAGGTATTGAAAAGTGCCTTTGAAACAAGGGTAAATGAAATGGTACAACATACTATTTAAAAATGCATGCATGATTTAGCTCAGCTTTATTTATAAATATACTTTAAAAAAGTATTTTTGAGTTCTCTTCACTTCTCGTCATATAAAAACAAAAAAGCCTTAAGTTACATTCAAAGTCGACTTTTTGATTGATTATTATATTTATATGTATTTATTGGCCAAACAAGGCAATGCAATTTACTTATTCTAACTTATTCTAACAGGTTTTGTTTACTTATACTAAGATTACTAAGTTTTTTGTTTTTCTTCTCCCCTTTCCTTGTTTTTATTTTATTTTTTACTAGCTGATATACCCGGTGTTACTCGAGAGTCACTTATATAAACATTTTAACATACACTTCTCGATTAAATGTTTTTTAAAATCGGAAATAATGAAAAACATGTTGAATTTTATTTGAATTTTATTTTATTTAATTTTATTTATCTACCGTTGGAAAGGTAATTGAACGAACATTAATACAAAAAAGTTTAGGAAAATTTTTGTTGTTGGTGGTTCCATCTCTTGCGGTGAGCTAATTGAATTCAAAGAAGGCGTACGAAAAACATATTTTAAAAATTAAAAAGAATTAAAAGTAAAGTTTATATTTACTTAATCTTAAAGCAAGCACAATTACCTTTTCAACAAAATAAAAATTATGGTGGGACTCAATGCGTCCTTGAGATATGGACATTTCAACGTCTAAACAAAGATTAATATTAAAAAAATATTGAACTTTTTAACAAAAGTAAAAACTTTGATTTTCATATAATTTTTTTCTCATTATTAGCTATCAATGTTTTATGAAAATTCGTTGTGCTAAAAATGAGTGTACCTACTAAAATTTCTATTAGCTGCGTTTTTTCATTGGAGATCAGGATCATATAATCGCATTTGCAAGCAAATCAAAACCAACAAAAAGTCCAGTAAGTGAGCTAGACATTTACATTAATACAATTCTATGTTTCTAAGTGTTTATGACGCTAGATGACGCTGCGACTGAAAAAACTGGCAGTACTGCATTATTTTACTTTTTAAAAGTTTGGTAGCAATAGCATTTTCGCAAAATATTTCGCAAAACTTATCTGCTAGCTGTATAAGAACATCAGATATTCTTCTGTAAGCAGAAAATAGCGCCACCTGTCTGTAATCCCAAACGTGTGGGGTTAAATTTGAAGAAACTTTTGAAAAAACATTATTCAGCTTTTCACCGCTAGGTGTAAGTATAGTCTGTACCCACACATCTTACAAATGTGGCGCCATCTATCTGTGAATTTAACGCACATATCAAAACTAATCAAAAAAAATAAGTAGATCACTATAAAGAAGATTTTATATAATCCAAAATGATCGTAATTACTTTAGACGCACAACTGCATTCTCAGAGATAAATGGGGACGATCAAACTGTATAGAGAATTCTAACACAAAACTAAGATTTTTTTATTAATAGTCTGGTATGTAAAAATAGATTTTTAGCCATAACTTTTGATTGGAAAGAGATATTGGAGTAATTTTTTTACAGAATTGACTTTCTTGTAAAAAATATAAAAACAACATTTTGGAAAAATAAATTTCGCGAAAAAAATCAAAGGGGGTACCCTTGTTGTTTTGATGACAAAAACAGTAAAATAATTTTTGCGCTTAGCTGGAAGAATTTTTGCAAATAAATGCTATGTCATATAAAAGGTAGTCAGATTTGCTGTTTTTAATTGATTTCATTTTTACAACAACAACAATTTTTGAGTCATTTTTTGAGTAAAAAGTCAATATTTTGGACCTTTTTTGGCATACTCATAAAACATATATACACTGACTTAACGGTACAGTTCAACCTATTTTTGTGATTTTATTGAACTTTTGAACAAAAAAAATTTCAATGAAATATATTAATGGGCAGCGGAGATATTTGCATCGAAAGACCAAACTTTGATTTTCACGTCGTTTTGTTCTCATTCTTAGGTAACGATGTTTTATGAAAAAGTCGTTGTACTGAAAAATTCTCCAATTTTGAAGATATGTGAGTGTTTTTGATGTCAAAATAACAAAAAAATTTCAAAATTAAATATACAAAAATTTCCTATGGTAAAAAGTTTTATAATAACAAAATTACCGTTAGTTGAAAAATTTAAGAGGGGGCGTGGCAAAAACTAAGTATGTAACATTTTAAGTTGGGATAAACTCAATATGTGTACCTAGTTTGAGCAAAATCCGTTGAGCCGTTTAGATTTGTATAAAGGCCAAACAAACAAACAAACAAACAGAAAATGAGTTTTATTACTATAGATTTGGTGCTCTTAGTGGGCATACTCCGCCCACCGGATTGACATGATTTCAAAAACCATGTCAAAAATAAGAGAAGAGGAGGAAAACAAGAGAGACTATATACACACTTAAGATACGATGTATATATATTATTCTTAAAGATTATAAGGACAAAAGGAACGTAAATGGGAGATTTGGAGAGGGATGTTAAAGAATTTTGATTTATTAAACAAATCAATAAATGCTTATACATATAAATCCATACATGTATATAGTTTATCTGAGGCCTGGATTAATTCTGATTACTGAGTGATTTATATAGAGTTCCCTTGAAAGAGGATTTGGACATAGAAGGTGAGTAGTGTATAAAGATATTATTAAATTATCTGCAACAACGATTGATGGGTTCATTATTTGCATATGTAGTTTGGTGCTGATATTCAGTTAACAATCGAGTATGCCTAGTACGCCTATTTGGATCGTTAAAGGAAATCATATTAGAAATATATTCGCTGTGAATAGCACCCTTAATTACATCAAATGTGAAGCATGAGCCCAATAACGATCTTCTTGTTGATAGTAGCATCAAATTTAAAAGGCTGAGTCTATGTTCATATGATGGAAGGCTACAATAATCATGGGGGTTGTACATATCTCTAAGCGTTTATAGTAAGAACTGCTTTTGAATAGACTCAATTCTTTCTCTATGGGAATCGAAAGATGGATTCCAAATTATGCATGCATATTCAAGTATTGGGCGCACTAATGCATGGTACAAGGATGTAGTGACCCATATATTCTTGAATTCATTTGCACGTCTTTTTATAAAACCGAGCTGTTTGCTGGCCCTGGACACAATTTTATCATAGTGCAGATTAAAGCGCATCTTACAATCTAAGACAACTCCAAGATCCACTAGATGGTTGACCCTTTTTAGTTCGGTACTATTGAGGTGGTAGGTATGTAATGTTACGTTGTTTTTACGAGAAAAGCTAATAACATTGCATTTATTTATATTAAGATGTAGTTTATTTTGAAAACACCATTGCTCAAGAGACAACAATTTCGATTGCAGAAAATTTGCATCTGCATCTGATTGAATTGCATAGTACATTTTTAAATCATCCGCATACATAAGATGTGGGATATCGTTAAGAACTTCTGACAGATCGGATATGAATATGTTGAAAAGAAGAGGACCAAGATGACTACCTTGCGGAACTCCCGAGGAGACAGCAAATTTTTTTCGATAGAACTCCCTGGAATTTAACAAATTGGGATCTGCCGTTTAAATATGATTTTAGCCAACTTAGTATGGACCCCGCAACACCAAATTTTTCTAACTTATTTAAAAGAATGTTGTGATCAACTTGATCAAAAGCTTTACTGAAATCAGTATAAACAGCATCAATTTGGTGCCCTTTTTCCATTTTGACTAAAACATCTGATACCATAGTCATGAGATTAGTGGTGGTAGATCGCCCTTTTCGGAACCCGTGTTGCTGCTCATTTAGACGTGGGTTAATGAAACTTGTTAGCTTTTCACAAATAAGTTTTTCAAAAAGTTTTGGAATGGCTGACAAGATTGCTATGCCTCTATAATTTTCAACTGATCTTTTATCACCATTCTTGTAAATTGGCGTAAGATGGGATGATTTCCAATATGAAGGAAATGTCCCACAAACCAGTGCTTCGTTAAAGATTATGTGTAATGGCAATAGCAGTTGGTCCAAACATCGCACCAAAAAGCTTGTAGGTATTAAGTCTGGTCCTGGTCCCTTTAATATATCCAGTTCTTTTATTGCATTAGAAATCTCTTCCTGGGTTAAATATAAACTATCAACTATAATAGTTGAGTTAGAAGAAGTTTCAGATAAGGTGGTAGGAAGACAAAAGACCTCCTTAAAGTAATCGGCATACAAGTTGCTTATTTCAAGAGAATTGGACGAAGTGACATTACCTTTAAACATAGACGATGGATAGCCGCTAGATTTGCGCTTCATGTTAACAAAGTCAAAGAATTTTCTCGGCTCTTGGACAATTTTCTCTCCGATGATGTTCGTGTACAACTTGTACGCTTCTTCTGACTTGATAGAGAACTCTCTTGATAGCTCGTCATACCTAAGCTCCAGTTCATCGCTTATATTATCAGTGTTTTTGAGAAGTTTGTAGATTTTATTTCTATGATTTCTCAAAAATCTGAGATTGTTGTCTAGCCATGGTTCTGAGAGCTTATTCTTTTTCTTTATAATTGGCACATTACTTCGATAGCGGTAAAAATGTGCTGATAAAATATAGAGACAGCACTGTCTAAATCTAAGTTGAATAGAATATGATTCCAATTTAGAGAACTAAGATAACATTTTATTCTTTCATAATCGGCGTTGAGGTAATCGTACGCAATGGTGTTATTATAAGACTGGGTAAAGTTGATGTCATTAGCAGAGAAAACAACTTTTATGGCTGTATGATGAACAGTGTTGGTTAATAAATTTTCTGCTCCCATGCATGGACTAACCTTCACTTCTTCATACGAGTTAGTAAAAATTAGGTCCATTTTGATTTTGTACAGAAGAGACTTGCTGCAAGTCACTGCCATAAAAGGTGCTAAGTAAGTTGAAGTCTATGGCATTAGAAAGATTTACAGGAAGGAGAAAGTTGTCGTTTTCGTCGGTGACAAAAGATATATTTGGGCGATTGAAGTCACCAAGAATAACAACTTTATCTTCCTCTTTTAGGGTGGAAGTAAAGGTGGTCAGTGTTTCACATAGCTCGTTGTATGTTGTTTCACTTGAGCTGGGAGGAATGTAAACGACACCTATGTACACATTGAGACTTTTACCTGAAAAAACTCTAATAATTCGGTGATCGAACAGTTTATGGTTAGGTGTGTCTATTATGTAAGGACCAAAACTTCCTTAAAGTTTTGCCCTACATGTTTGATTATTTCAAATTGTTTTCTTTCAGATATTCCTGCTGGGTCGTAGACCAGCTTAAGACGAAGGGAATGTCCCAGTAGGCAGGCCGGAACGCGAGGGCAGGCTTTAGGAAAGAGGCGTAGGCGATGGATCAGGTCCCCAAAGGACCCCTTCCCCACTAGACTAGGGCCCAAGAGCCACATAGGATTAAGTTTAGGTTTAAGTTCAGAATATGTTTTGTCATCAACAATGAATTTAAGAATGGATGACTAACATTGAATAATTTAATTATAATTTTCCTAGTTCCTTTCCTTGTACATACTTGTATATCTTTTTTTTATATCCTAATAATATAATAAACCCTGAAACCGAGTTGAGCTGGTTCATTATTTAATCGTAGTTAGCTTTTGCACATTCAGGCCTTAGGCCCAACCAAAGGAATGAGTTCAAGCATTCCTACAGGGGTGGCGCAATAACGTTTGGGTTATTGCATCATCCACTGTGTTACTACGCAATAAAATTTCAAGGTTAATGTGTGTCTCTAATGATTGTTATGTTCTTTTATTTTCATGGCAACGGGACAATCGAACGATGCCTCGAACAACAATGAACACCTGCAGTGGAAAATTACCACGATGAGGGAGACCGTGATAATGGCATGCAGGCGGAAGAGAGATGGAAGGTGCGTGATGATGTGACTCGAAGGTCTGAAGTAGAAGATCGAAGACGGAGCACATCATTCAGTAAAGTGCCGTCAAACAGAGCAGAAGCTCTAGTCCAGTGAATAAAGTGCCGTCTAACAGAGCAGAAGCTCTAGTCCGGAAAGTAACGCCAACGAGGGAAGTGATATTTTTTTTAAATCAGTGCGCGACACGACAGTACCGTGCAGTCACGGCCCGCGATCGTCTACGTCAACTGCACAGCCAAAACCAACGGCAGCGCAACGTCGACAGCATCAGCACAGTCAGCGGAAACGTCCACGTCAACTGCGCAGTCACTATTAAAGACAGCGCAACGTCGACAACGACAGCACAGTCAGCAGAATCGTCCACGTCAACTGCGCAGTCACTATTAGCAACAGCGCAACGTCGACAACGCCAGCACCAGCACGCTCAACAGCAGGACGATAGTGGAAAGTCAACACCAGCGCCAGGAAAAGGCCCAGTCATTAAGTATCCTTTAAATATACTTATATTCTTTATTTTGTTTAAAATTGTATAAATTAAATCTAAAAATATCAGAATTCGACTACATGGTAGTCACCTAGGAGTGCTCATTTTTCTTTACATTAATATAATTTTGCAACTTGCTCCTTGTTAGGTACCTTACCACAATTCCTTTTCCACCTACCCATCCAACTGAGTTAAGTGAGAGTCGCTGCTCAAGTTGCCCAACCTTGTCCGTCCATCCTAGTTCCGACCTGAGTTAAGTGAGAGTCGCTGCTCAGGTTACCTCCTCCAAAACCATCCTGTTTGAAGTTAAGTGATACGCTTGCGTCAAACACCAAAATAACCCATCTTAGCTTGTGTTAAGTGAGAGTCGCTGCACAACGCTACTCTATCCTAATTTATTCTAGTCAAGGGCTAACTGCTACGTCAGTGGCTCGGGCTATCTATCCCACCATCCGGCTTTGTTGTTAAGTGAGAGTCGCTGCACAAAGCTACTCTAACCTCCTTACCCACTCTAGTTTTGGGCTAATTGCTACGCCATTAGCTCGGGCTATCTATCCTATCCTCCGGCTTTGAAGTTAAGTGATGCGCTTGCGTCAAACGCCAAAATAACCTGTCTTGGCTTGTGTTAAGTGAGAGTCGCTGCACAACGCCACTCTAGTATCCTTGAAAACCCATTTTCTTTTCATTTGCGAGCATATTTTCTTTAGTTAAATTCAGAGCCTAAATTCAAACATAGAAGCACTCCTAGCACGACTTATATGTAGGTCGAATTCATACCAAGATCCTATTCAAGATTTGGATAAATTGTATTGATTAATAATAGAAAATTAAATAATAATACATTATAACGATTAAACACAAGAGTTTTGATTTGGCGTTCCAAATATACAAATATTTGTGACGGAGCCTGGGTCCGGCGAGCCGACCTCAGCCTTAGGAAAAACGAATCGTTACAATTAGCTCACTTGAAAGGGAATTATGAGATGCTGCAAGGACACCACCTCCTCGAGAAAGACCTGTTGAGGAGTAGTCCCGATCCTTTCTGAAGACAATTGCTATCAAGAATTTCCTCATTATTGAAGGTTTCGTTTAGCCATGTCTCAGTGAATACTAGGACATTGAAATGGCATGATTTAGCGTCAACATAAAGTTTGTTTAATTTGCTTCTCATGCCGCCACAGTTATGGTAGAATATATTTAAGAAAGAAGAGTTAGGAACGATAATATTGCTGTTGCTCTTTACGGGATTTTTGAAGAAGAGAAACATGTTAAGCTCTGACATGAGCGCCATAGGTTTCCAGATCCACCTTGACTTGATCAATCGTTACACCGAGGTGCTCGTGAAAGCGGACAAATAAATTACGCAAGTCTTCAACACCGGTAGGAAGACCTTCTTGCTGAATTAATACTCTAAGATTAGTTTTGGTCTTGCCTTCAATGCATGTTGAATCAGGGGCTTTATACATATAAACGAGATACAGGCGAACATTGTTATAAACGTTGTTCTCCCTGAGGCGAGAAAGGGCATATCTGCTCTCAGTGCCTTCGCAAGAGTTTAGTGTCAATTTCACTTTTGGAGGAAGTAGGGGGTCTAAAAATGACGTAGGACTACCAGGTTGATTGCAAAGCTCATTTGAAACTGAAGATGGTTTTGGTAAACCACTTCCGGTTGGTGGTGAAGGATTAAGAGTATGAGAATGGATAAAATTTGGATATTTCTCACAATTGGTTTCATTATTGTTAAGATTAAATGAAACCCGTTTACGTGTTTGATGAGTTGGCGGTTTAGATGCTAGATTGCTTCCAGTAATCATCTTATTATAAGATGAAGCCGTATTCTGGTTAACTATGGAAGAAAATATGGGGAAAATGCTAGTTTTCAGATTCCAATTAAAATCTGAATTATGGTGGGAATTAGGTTGCACAAACTTGTGTGATGAATAAGGTTTGGATTCAAGAACAGGTAGGTTTACATTTGTTTTATATAGAGGATTCTTAGAATTAAGATTAGAATTAGAATAAGAGCTTAACTTAAATTTAGAGTTAGGACGGGAATTTATATACGGAAAAGAGTTAGAGCAAGAACTATAATTACTTTTAGATAATGGATTGTTGTTAATGTTAGGATTCCTTTCAGAAGATTCGATTCTTGAACTGCCAGAACTTTGTATAGATCTTGATGTCTTAGACTTTTTCCCAGGCTTATTCGTCCATTGATTATTGTCCATTGATATTGATGCACCTTATCAAAATAAATGTTCCTGCTAAATTGTGCAATCCTAAAAATAAAAACGACGTTTTTAGTAAAAAATTTCTAAAATCCCTAAATTTGAATGCAACACACAATTACAATTACAATTTAGAAAGTATTTTAATTCTCCCGTAAAATTTTTTTATTGTAGCTTATGGCTTTTTGATTTCATATGAAGATATTTAAGAAATTCACTGCCTAGGGGGGCAAGCGCCACCCTTACCCCTGGAGACGCCCATGTTATCTACAGAAGATGTAAGAAAACTATATAACAGATATTCGATATTCTTCAAATAATCTCCAAAGGTTTTAGATGAAATGTCAAAAAAGAAAGGTATGATTCAAGTACTAGTGCTATACTCCAAGCTGGCTCATTTTTGCAAATCAGGATATCCTAAATTTGAGGAAAATCGTTTTGAGTCTCTAGCCACCGAAAATGCCGTTGAATTAGTCTCAAAATTGAGGTCAAATAGCCGAAACTAGCCGAAACTGATAAAAAGGTCGAATATTCGGTCGGACGCTAATTATGACGTTAAAGTGACTGTGGATTAAGTCATCTATAGATATGGCAAAACACGGAAGCACAGATTAGATTTCGTGTCGTGATTAGATTTTTCAAACAGGGTCTGGCAATTTTGTAGTTAATTTAATTTAATAATTTAAGACATAAATGTTATTCGTTTCTTTTTATTTTTAATTAAGTTAGTAAACTTTTTTGTGTATAAGTCTTTATATACTTTTATATATAAAGTCACTGAAGACTGGATAACTGATCTTTTAGGTGAATTAATCGAAAAACTGATTTTTTTTTTAAAAATTGCTATAGTTGTGTTATTCAAGAAACCTGTTTCTATATTTTGCAAAAAATTAAAACTAGATTTTAAATTAGATTGCAATTTTTAGCAAGTGAATTGAATTTTTATACACTAAAATATTCTTTTGAATTACAATTTTTCATATGCTTACCAAGAAATATTACTACTACTACGAAGTCACATTTTTTGGATAGCCCCTCCCCTCCCCCAAATGGAGTGTCTGGATCTGCCACTTAGTGGTACACGTATGTCAATGATAAAAAAAGAGAGTTATGACTAACATTTTTCTTAATAAAAAAAAGAGAAAATAAATCACATGACAAAGATTTCCAACTGAACAAATGCGAGAAGAACAGGCCCGGCTCTATGATTGGAATTGACGACAATTTAGCAAAAAATGAAAAACTTAAAATGGAACGACAGCTTAAAATGTAGCATGTACTTATATACAGAATATGCATTTTCTTAGTTGGGTAATGCATTTATTATTAATTTTAAATTGCGGGGCAATCACCCATTGATTTCTCTGCTTCATATAGGGCCTGTTGAAACATTTGACCCCTTTCGTGGTCATTTGAGGGAGCAGGGGCTATTTTCGACCTATTTTCTCAACTTGTGGGTTATATGTCATGGTACCGCACGAATTTGATATCATTAAATGACTTATATCACACTTTTACCGGATGCCATATTAGATCCGCCACACTAGATTTCTTAAGATTCCTAAGTAAAATTAAGCCGAGTAACACATTAAGACCTCAAATTTTAAATTTTTTTTTTGCGATGTCATTAGCGGGGTTCACATGATCCTATATGTTCTCACGCTATGTTGGACAAGACTCGTATTTGACCGTTCGAACGCTCGATATTGCCGCTTAACAACATACTGTCTTGAATTTAAAATATTTTGAAATCAAGGCCATCACACCAGGCGTGACAACATGCAGGATCATGTGAACCCCGCTATTAGTTGGCCAAATCGTAAGTTTCGCTCTTAATGGGCCGGTGTGGGTTAAGGATGTGTCGTAGAACACAGTTTTATATACGAAAAGACGCGCCATGGATTGAAAAAAATGAAAGTAGAGCAGTTTATTAGCGTTTACAGCTTGTTCTTTTTTTATTAAAAACTTAAAACTGAGAAAAATGGGAATTTCAGTATATCTTCAATTTTTCTTTAAAATACATAAAGGGTCCGCCGAATAACTTTTTTTTTTTTGAAAATTCTATGAAAAAAAAACTACTGGATATTTTCTCAAATTTCTTTTTTTATTTGAAAGTACAATCCTTCCGGTTAATAATGAAAAATAATTTCATTCAAATGGCTGCCTCGGCTGGCCATGCAGTAGCCTACACGATCGGTCCTATTTTTAAGCACATTATCGATTGTGTGCAGCTGTATTTCACCAATGGCTTTACGAATATTGTCCTTTAAAGCGTCAATTGTCTCTGGCTTGTCAACGCAACACTTATCTTTAAGGGCACCCCACAAATAATAGTCCAACCGTGTCAAATCGCAGCTCCGAGGTGGCCAAACGGCATCAGCTCTGCGGCTGATAATGCGATCTTCAAAAACAGGGCGCAAAGCATCGAGTGTAGCTTCGGCTGTGTGGCACGTAGCGCCGCACAATGGGGTATTTGATACTCAAAAACGCGATTAATTCAAAAAATCAAATTAAAGATAACCAATAATAATTGGTACCGATTTAAAGAGCATAAAAATCTACGTCACTGTGTGAAAGAATAATCGAAAAAAAGTTTACTGTTACTGAGTAATGTAATTTTAAATTTGATTGTTTTTTACTTTTGTGCAGGCATAGTGAGAATCAAGAGTTTATTGTTATTTTAGCGCGATTGTTTCTTAGTAAAATAAAAGTTTTAATTTATTTTTGCAATGCAGCCTTCTACTTCGGGTATTTTATGAACGTTTTGTCAAAATCGTTATTAAAAATAGTATTTGTAAATATTTTTAATGTTTTTTTGTAATTAAGCTTTAAAAATCAGTGTTTTTCGGTATATATGTAGCAATATAGTTGTGATCAAAGTGAAATTTATGTGATGTCAATTTTTTTTTGTGATAAGTGAACATTATTAAAGTAATTTCAGAAATAAAAATTTAGCCTTTTTTGCCCCTTTTTAAAATATTAATTTTTATATACATACATATGAGAGCGCACTTCATATAAATGTATACAAGTGCTTACTTTAAAAAAAAATATAAATAAAGAAAGAAGCAAAGAAGAAAAACAAAAAATGCTAAACAATATTTGTTATGCTGACGTCTTTATTTTAGAGTGTAAAGTGTCAGTGCAGTAGTTAGAATTTATCTCTTGGGGGTCGGTGGAGAGTAGATAGTATATACATATATGATATATATGAAATTTAAATGTGAATGTTCGTATATTGTGTTTTTCTATTTTTATTAAGAAAGCGTGTTTGTACAAAAATATGTTTCATTCAATGTTTTTGCGTGTTTTATCTTTTTTGCGTGTTATTACACGCAAATATATTTGCTCATGATAAAAAGAGTGAAATCTAATTCAAGTCTTGAAAAATGTTATATTTATTTCAGGAACAAGTTCAAGTGTTCTTTATTTTACTCGCCAAAGTCTATGCGACATCATGAATAATTCCGGTTTTAGTGAGCTTAAACACAAATTTGAATTTCTTCGAGAAGAAATTAAAAGGCGAACTGGGGTTTCAGAAGACAATATGGCGAATTTTAATGAGACACTTAATTGCTTCACATATCAATTTAAAACTCGCTGGATCGAATCTCATAGAATGGAAGAACGTTTCTTAAACTCGAATAAAACTTGGTTGAATTCTTCGATTGGTTTCGTTTCGTACATAAGAACTAAAAGAGGCCGTAAAGAAGTTTCATTTGAAGAATGTCTAGAAACAACCAAGCGCAAAAAGACTAAAGAACTAAGAGAGGCTACACCTTAACCCATGCTAGTTAATGAGCATGCTACAAAAATGAGCTTAAAATCTGCTGGACAGTTAGAAGCGTCAAAACTTTTGCAAGATATAACAACATCACCGACCAGGGCGATAAAATACAAAAAAGGTTTAAAAAGTGCGTTGCAAAAGCAGCAAATGTCGAAGGAAGATGCATTATCTGTCATAGTGGAAGCTAAGTTATCACGCCATCAGTATAATATCATTAGACATTCAGCTCCTGATAAATTTCCCTGTTATACCTACATTCAGTCAGCGAAAAAAGAGTGTTATCCACGAAAGGAATGCATTAAAATATGTGAAACTTCTTTAAACGTGAGCTTGCAAGCTTTGTTACATCACACTGTCCAACGCATTTTGATATTGCAAGAAGGTGTTTTAAGTACTCTTCAAAACAAAAATTTTTCCAATTTGTGCTTGTTTTCGAAATGGGGTTTCGATGGGAGCACTGGCCACAGCTCATACAAACAAGCATTCCATGGCGAAGATGCAAGTGATTCATCTGTATTAATAACTTGTATAGTTCCACTCAGATTGCTTTCCGGAAATGAAGTAATTTGGATGAACTCTAGGCCCTCGTCCACAAGGTATTGCAGACCTCTGAAAATTGAATTTATTAAAGAGTCTACCGAAGTTTCTAAAAAAGAAAAAGCAAGATTAGATGAAGAAATTGAAAATTTAACAAATTCTGTTGCATTTGTTGAGAATCAACGCCTGGAAGTTTTTCACAAATTGATGTTGGGAATGGTAGACGGAAAAGTCTGTAACGCGCTTACTGACACCAAATCTACTCTCGTCTGCTATATATGTGGCGCAAGCAGTAAAACTTTTAATCAAATTGACGACATGGTGAAAAGAGAGATTAAAACTGACAATCTTCAATTTGGATTATCCATCCTTCATGGATGGATTAGATTCTTTGAGTGCCTTGTCCATCTGTCTTATAAATTGCCAATAAAGAAATGTCAAGTAAGGTCACAAGACGATAAGGAAATTATTTTACAAAACAAAGCTCGTATTCAAAAAGAATTTAAAGAAAAAATTGGCTTAATTGTTGATCGCCCAAAACCTGGCTTTGGAAACTCAAATGACGGCAATACTGCCAGAAGATTTTTCCAAAATGCTGAAATTTCAGCAGAAATTATAAATATCGATATTGCCTTATTAAAAAGATTCATACATTGATGATTGCGATTTCAAGCGGCCATGAAATCGAAGTTGAAAAATTTCGTGAATTTGCTTTAAGTACTGCTAGATTGTTTGCACAACTATATCCCTGGTATTGTATGCCTCCAACAGTGCATAAATATTTAATACATGGACCCGAGATAATATCTTTTGCGTTATTGCCTATAGGTCAATTATCTGAAGAGGCTCAAGAATGTCGTAACAAAGATTTTAAAAACTTTCGAGAGCATTTTTCTCGTAAATGTAGTCGACACATGGGCAACGAAGACATTTTTAACAGGTTCCTGATCACTTCTGATCCCTTAATATCTGGCAAAAGGAAGCTGCTAAAAAAAAGACACGTGAATTGCCTACAGAAGCTGTAAAACTCCTGAAATGTGCTGATGATGATAATGATGATAATGGCGATGATGATGATGATGGTGATGGTGATGATGGTGATAGTGATGATGATGGTGATAATGAAGCTGATGTTTTTGGTGGTTTTGTAAATCAATCAGATGATTACTGATTTTCAATTAAAACAAAATTTTGAAGTTTTATTGATTTTTATACTATATATTTTATTGATTATTATATTGTTAATAAAAAAAAATGCAACTGAATTATTCTTTTTCAAAGCTTTATTGTACTTTTTTATAGTTAATTTACTAAGAAAATATAAAAATTGGCTTGTCAGAAGGCTTGGCTGATTTAATCGCGTTTTTGACTATCGAATACCCCACTGTGCGCCGTCCTGTTGAAACCAAATGTTGCCAATATCCTCCTCTTCAATTTTTGTGAACAAAAATTCGTTCAACATGGTCCGATAACGATCGCCACTGACTGTAACGGCCACTCCTTGCTCATTTTCGAAGAAAAATGGACCAATTATGCCTCTGGACCAAAATCCGCACCAAACAGTGACTAGTTTTGGGTGCAGCGGCTTTTCAATGTATGCGTGTGGGTTTTCTGTGCCCCAAATGCGACAATTTTGCTTGTTTACATACCCGCCAAGATCAAAATGAGCTTCATCTGAAAAGATGATTTTTTTGGCAAAATTGGCATCTTCTGTAAGTCGATCGCAGGCCCACTTAGCGAAGCGTAAACGCATTGGATGATCAGTTGGCTTCAACTCCTGAACCAATTGGACTTTGTATGGCGTCATATCAAGGTCCTTATGCAAAATTAGTCTCAATGATGTCTCCGAAATGTTCAATTGCTGAGAACGACGGTGAATTGATGTTGATGGCGCTTCACGCACACTTTCTGCCACAGCAGCAATATTCTCGGGTGTACGCACTGCTTTTGGCTTTTCACGCTTTGGTTTATCGATGAGGATGCCTAGTTTCTTTCACTTTTTTCACAAGATAACGAGCATACGGAGATGACGGTGCTTCTCTTCTTCCAAAATCCGTACGCAATTTTCGCACACATTCTGCAACATTACCATGATTTTCAAAGTAATGTCGCAATATTTCCCAGCGTTGTTCAAGCGTATACACAACCATATTCGTTCAGCGGAAGGTTAAAACTAATTATCTGTCAAATCAGACATGAGCTAAGTGTTACCATTCACGAAATAAGCACTAGTTAAAAAAAAAAACGTTATATGGCGAACCCTGTACATATATCCAATGTTAAATTTATTTTAAAAATTTTCGTTAATATTACTTGACTCTTGTTAATAAAAAAAAATGTTTTTAAAATAAAGATTTGCCATTTCTCTGAGTTACAACATGCTTGTTATTATAAAGAGATGCTTCTCGTTAAATTCTTTGTATACTTATTTTGTATTAATAAAGAAAGCATCTTTCAAATTAAAACAATGTTGACAATCATTGTATTACTACCCAGTGACAAACGGATCGATCCGTCTTTGAAGCATTCTTCAAGACACTCACTTCGTCTTATACGACGGATCGATCCACTTCAATAGCTGTACTCGAAGACTTTTTCATACAAATTAACAAAACTACTTGCAAGACAATACTTCGCCACATCGTGGACGACGGATGGGATCCAGGTCGTTGACGACTTATGGGATCCTTGTCATACTAAATGTAAGCGTTCGTTCGAAACCTCTCCTTGATCTATTTCGTTTGTAGGAATCGGAATAAATTATGAATGCAGAAATTTATTATTACAAGCGGACTTTTGTTTTTAAATAGTTTATGTTAGTAAAAAAAAAGTTAAAAATGCATTGAAAATTCAATTTTTGGCTCTGTATTCTTGGTTATGCAGTTTGTTTTTTGTCAACCTGAGTGTTGTGCGCAAATTTTTAATAAAATCGCTTTGATTGCTGAATGACACGCTAAATATTTTTTTTTTTTTGATTTTTCGGCAAAAGTTTTTTCAACGAGATTTTGGAGAGTTCAGGGTATAATCCCAGAATAGCGCAAATTTCAGGTCGCTCGCAATTGGTTAAGAAGTTGTAGGCCTCAAAAGTTGTAAAAATGCTGTTTTTTTTTGTGTTCCGCATTATGGGCTTCATAAAGAAAGGTAATGTACATATTCACCGAGGTATCAAACATGAAAATCCATGCACAACTTTTAAAGATGTAACTATTCTTATATTTACAATTTGTCTGAAAAACTAGTGGGTTTTCCTTTTACGAAAGCACTACAATTAAAATGGTTATATCTTAAAAAGTTATGCATGAGTTTTTATGTTTGATACCTTGTCATGATTCAATTATTAAAGGTTGTCCATTCGTTTGACAACACCCGTAAATTTGTAAAAAAAAAATATATTCTCTCTCAAATATAAATGACAACCAGAGTTTTGTGGTCTTCTATGAAAAAAGTTATGTTTCAGTGTTTTGTTGTGTATTTTTAAAAAAAAGTAGTTATTCTATATTTTGCTGTTAGCAGGAAAAAGAATAGTGTGCATTGCGTTTATAATAATTATTGCTTTGACAATTATTATTGAAAATTGTTTTCAAATTTTGTTGCGAGCCGTTTTTTTTATCAATTAATATATAAATCGCGACTATTAAGTTGCAATTATTAAAATAAACTTCAACGTGCGGTTTTGGCAACAGTTTATTTTGGCACAACAGTTTTCTGATTAAATTCAAAAATATAATGTGCCAGTGGATCCAATAAGCCGTCAGCGGTGTAAATAGATTTGCACAACAAAATATTGAAATTAGTTTTTTAAAAACTCACTTAAATTTTCTATCAAACAAACAAGCAGTGCAGAACGTAGTAGAAAAATGTATTCTTGGGTATTTAGTACTGCGAAAAAGTATGATATTCCTGCAACTGATTACTTTGATGGCATTAAAAAATTACTCTTTTGCTCTCCTCTTCAATTTTACGGGTGTATATCTTCATTCTTGTGAGTAAACGTCAAATGAATGGACTACCTATAGTAATTGAATCATACCTTGTTGAATAGGTACTGTCATTACCTTTCTTATGATTCCCATAAATAGTAGTTTTGTTGAAAAAATTAGCAAGATTTGTAGACAATTTTTTCAAACTTTGGAGGCCTATAACATTTAAACCAAATGCGAGCGGCCTGCAGTTTTTTCAGATTTGGATTAAGGAGGCCAAAATCTATAGAATCCCATACAAAACTATTAAAAAAGAGAGATGTACCTATTCTTGAATTATACCCTGAACTCTCCAAAATCTCGTTAAAAAAAAAAATTGCCAAAAAATCTAAAAAAATAAAAATTTAGCCTGTCATTTAAGGGTTAACAATGCATTTTGTGCTTTTATTTAAATATTTCAAGTTTTCCTTTTTTGTATTAAATAACGCAATTGATTATTTTCCTTGCTTATTTTGTTTTGTTTTCGTTTTTTATTTGCAATATTTTGTATGCATATAAAATTGAATTTAAAAACGACGTGAAAAACTTTTTTGTAACTAATTTTAAAATTACGCTCAATTCAAAATTTTCAGACGCAATATTTTCATATTTTGACGCTTAAATAAAAAACTGTCTGATTTCAACTCAAATATTGATTAACTCAAACGATTTATTTTGATTCTGAATTCATGAATACATGTCCAGCAAAAATCAGCATTGTTACTTCGTTGTCTTCAACGACGGCTACAAAGACTACGTCTTTAAAGACAACTTTCGCCACTGAGTACTTTTTCATTGTGATTTTTCTACCTATTGCCAAAAAAATATTTATGATACTATTTACTACTATTTACAACACTGTATTTAATAAGAACGGTTTTTCTTTGTTTGACAATACTTGCTCTTTCTCTCTAATTGTGCTAATTTTTTTGCTCACAGCTGCAGTGCGTTTGAAGCTGTTGGAGAAAGAAGTTCTGAATTTGTGATAAAATAGTTTGTCTTGTGTTGTGTAATAATAATGTTAGTAATCAAACAAATTAAAAAAAGAAGAAACGACATTTTAAAGATGGAAATGGACTTTTGTCTCTTCATAACTACAACATTATTGTAAATTTCAGAACTATAAAAATAAAACACCTATCTTATTACATTAAAAAGCTATCTTTTTGGAGTCTAAAATAAAAGATTTTTTAAATAGGCACACACATTTTTGTAATGTAACAACATTTTTTTGGGTGTAAAAAATCGAACGATATATTAAAATATTTGTATTATCACATCCTACAAATGTTTAGTACATACAGTGTTGCGCAAAACAATAGCAACAAAATCGATACGCTACTACAAAATCGTGTATCTTTTTAAATATTAGGGACACACAAAAATGATTGTAGGAACCAAAGCATATATTCATACATCATATTAAAAACAAATCATATTCCAATTTGGTTTTGTTTTCTTTATTAAATTTAAAATTAATGTGACTGCATTCAGTTTGTCTGAGAGCAAAACAAAAGCAACATAATTAATATTTGGTGTTAGATCCATTATTCTTGATAACCGCTGCACAGCTGAGCGGCATCGACTCTATTAAAGTAGATATGTTAGTATTAGTATATGTTCCCAATTAAGTTTCAGCGCTTCATACAGTGCAGTCTTACTGGGAAACCTTTGACCAGAAACTTTTACCTTCAAAATCCCAAAAAGATTTTCAATGGGATTCAAGACATTGTGACTGTGCCGGCTAATCAAGGACTTGAATCCCTTTGCCTCTTAACTAACGTAACTTCTTAAATCGTTCTCAACGGCTCGTCTTCAAACAGTGCTGTGGTGGATATCTAAATCAAGTATCCGAACAACCTCTTTGGCTGTGGCAAATGCATTTCGTTTGAACACACCACAAATGTTCCTGTCATTACGCAGCGATGTTTTCTACGGTCGCCCTCTTTAATGTACCGTTGTTACGTCTTTTGTGAAGGTATATTTCTTTATTAATCTGCAAACTATTGACCGATTAATATCAAACTGTTTCACGTTAGATATTTGCGAATTTTCGTTTTTATATTCGGAAATAATTTGCAATTTAAGAGCTTCACAGTATTAAAAACGTGCCATTATAAATGGAACAGTCAATGTCACAACTAGCACAAAAAAAAAACTAAACTTAAATGTTTATGACTTACAAACAATAAGTGGTTTACAATAACGGAACTTTTACTAATAATTTTTCGAACTTGTGCTCTCTTTTTACATTTTTCAAGTTTTGTTGCTATTGTTTTGCTCACAGACAAATTGAATGTAGTCACATTAATTTTAAATTTAATAAAAAAAAAACAAAACCAAATTTGAATTTGATTTGTTTTATATATGATGTATGAATATATGCTTTGATTCCTATAATCATTTTTGTGTGTACCCAATATTAAAAAAGATACACGATTTTAACACTGTATAAGTGACATTTTTCCATTAATATATATTTGCCATGTTATGGAACAAATACGCCAAAAAATGATCACGCAATTTGGATAAAGTTTTGGGAACTTAAATTTGGCACAAAATGGGTAATTTTGACGTTTTTTAACATTTGGATATCGAAAAAGAAAAATTCCCATGCAACATAGTGTGGATCTTGGCATCATCTAAGAACGTGCGCCGGTCATTTCTGTCTCTCGCTTGCTGACGCCAATTCTTAGCTTCGTCAGGTTGTCCTCTACTTGGCCTTTTCAACGAAGATGCGGTCATCCTCTTCTGCGTTGACCGCCCCTGTTTACCGAATCGAATATTTTCTTCACTGGAGCATCGTGTTGTTTTATGCGCTGAACATTACCTAGCCAGCGAAGCCTCTCGATTTCAATGCTCTTGACTATGTCGGTGCCAGTTCATCATTCCACCGTATTCGGTTACTCGCCATTGACGCAGAATGGTCCATAGATCTTGCGAAGAATTTTTCTCTCGAAGGATCCTAAAGTCTTTTCATCTAAACTGGTCAGCGTCCAGGTTTGTGATGCATAAAGTAAGACGGGCATGATGAGCGATTAATAGAGCATTTAGGGGCATTAGAGTTTTGAGCGATTATTCGCACAGCCACTACATACATACATATATCTTTAAAATTTAAAGTGGAATATTTTTGTTGAATCTAAAAATTGTAAGTGGAACATTTTAGAATACTTTTTTACAAAAAAACATATTTCTTCAAAATTCTTTTGGTCACACTGATCATCAGGTTGAGAAAATCGCACGATAAGGAGCCACCTTGTCTGTAACCTCGTTTGGTAACAGATGGTGGGGAGAGATCCTTTCCGATTTTAACTGCGCTGATGGTGTTGCTCAGTATCATCCTGCAAAGTAGTATTAGTTTTGCAGGAAGACCAAATTCAGACATGGTGGAGTATAAGTGGTTCCTTATTGGGTTGTCAAAGGCGGCTTTGTAGTCAACAAAAAAAAAAAGATGGGTGTCGATTTGTATTTCTTGGGTCTTCTCCAATATTTGTCGCTGCGTGAAGATCTCGTCGATGGTAGACTGAAACCACACTGATAAGGTCGAATCAGATTCTTTACAATGAATGGGCTTCAATCTTTCACCTAAAACACTCGAAAGTGCCTTATATGTACGGTGAGCATTCGTACTGTATAATACAGTACAGTAATCTTTTTTAAGGCAATGTTCTGTTTTAATTATTTTGTTAAGCAAAACATATAAATGTTCTGTATTTTCTAAAGTGTTCTGTTTTTGTACTGTAATCCACAAAAGTTATTAAATATTTTTTTTATTTTTCTTTGTTTTTTTTTGTTACGCTTTTTAGTATCCTCATTGAACAGAAATCTGTGATACTGGTTTAAATTATTCACTGAAATTAATTGCGTTAAACTATTTTTCTTTTTAATCTTCAACGCTTCAAGTGTCAATTTGACACCATTTTTATAAAGGAAATTGTATATATTTCTTATTTGAGCTTAAATTCACTTGAGTTTGTGGCTCAATGTGGCAATCGTGCCTAAATTTAGATTTTACCAAAGAAAAAATTCCAATTGATGTCGTTGTTAACCTGTGCACAAAATTTTCCTCAAACGACGTTCAGTGTCAAATTGACACAAAGCCAAAAAAAAAAGAACGAAAAGAAAAAATAAAAACTATAACTGTAAATTTGCTGTTCATTTTTATAAAAATATTGCCTTTATTTGTTACTAGTCATCTTCAGTTTTTCCAAATTCATCTTCTTGCCCCATGTAAGAAATGTGCTGAAACTTAGTGTAGTTAGTTGGTGAATAACAAAGATATTGTTATTTTTAACATTTTATGAATTAATTTAATTTTATAGTTAAAAAAATGTGGAACATTCCTTTTTAGTTTTTTTAAAATAAATTGTATTTAAAAACTTTAATTTAACCTGAATTTAGTGTCGATTTAACACTAAGTCTTTTACTTTACAAGAAATCAAATGCGTGTGAAGGTTAATGAACAAGTAATTTCTGGAATATTAATATAAAATGTACTTACCTTAATAAAAGCAATATCAAAATTGCAAATCAATATACAATGCGTAATATAAGCTTATCTGTTTTACCTAAATTTCAATTAGCTCGTATGTATACTGTTCGGAATATGTACTGTTATATCCAATAAGCATCCTATATATGGAATATTTAAATTTTTGGTTTTTTCTGTATTTTGCTCTATAAAATATGGTCACCGTACTTATATGAGATATTAAAAAGGTTTGTCTCACAGTTATTGGCACAAATAGGGCGATCGCCTTTCCTGTGGATTGGGCAGAGACACTGATATTCCAATCGTTCGGTATGCATTCATCCAACTATATTCTGCATAGAAGCTCGAGAGTGCATTTCTGTCTGTCTTTTTTCAGCCTGAAAATACGTCGTTCCCTCCCCTTCTCTTTGTATCGCTCCTTAGCAGTGTACGTTACAACCGACTGCAGGGTGGCTTTGACACTCCTGGTCGTAATACTGGTTTCGACGAGGACGGTGGTAGCTCTTCAACAGCCGCACGCATGGAGTGGGAACTGTGTGTCACCAGTGCTTTGAGGCAGGAGTGAGAGTCGGGTGGCTAAAGTTTCGGCTGTCCGTTTTGATTGCAGCTTGCATTATTAGCTGCGCAGAGACATGCACGGATCTTGGCTGCGACAAGATAGTGATCTGAGTCAATATTTGCACCATGGATCGTGCGTACATCCAATACACTGGAAGAGTGCCTTACTTAGATCGAAATGGGATGAATATGGTTTCTAATTTTTTTTATCAGGGGACATCCAGGTGGCCTTATAAATATTGAGATGCTTGAATCTAGTGCTCCTTACGAAATGTTTCTTGCTATAGCCTAGTACTCTGTTCGTTTGCGTGAAATTTCGCTGGCAACATCTATTTATTTGTTGCGTGAAATTTCTAACTTAAAGTTTGTTGCGAGGAATTCCTATGGTAACGTTTCTCAGAGAGACTCAGAGAATAAGTTAGGAGATTTCATATGATCTCTTTTTTTTCACTCCAAAACAAATAGGCAGTACAATTAAACTGTCGTGAAAAAATGTTGCTCAGATACATGTTGCGATAATTTCACGCAGCGGAACAGAGTACTGCTCTGACGAACATGTTGTGAAAATTTCCAAGCTTGTCTCGCAGCTGTCACTTTTTGTAAAGAGATTTGAGTGGAAAACTTATGGCAAAGGCAATCAGCCTCATTTCGTTATCGGAGGTATTGTCGAGGAGGCTGAACATTCCGACTGTTAGACCAAATATATTTTCCTAGCCCACCTTAGCGTTGAAGTCACCAAGCACGAATTTTACGTCGCTTTTAAGCATTTTCAAGGCACTCGTACAAAGTTTCTTTGGCCTCATCGTCCTTGTCTTCTGTCGGAGCGTGCGCACATATTAGTCGAATGCTAAAGGATTTAGCCTTGAAGTGGATTACGGGAAGCCATTCGTTCACAGGTGTGAAAAGCAAGACGTGATGCCGTAGCCTCCTGCCAACTAGAAATCCGCATCCAAACTCGTGCTTCTCCGCATGACCGCTGTAGTAGATATCACAGGTTGAATACCGAATGCAACCCTGTCCCTTCCATAGCATTTCTTGGATAGCAGTGATATCAGCTTTGTATTTTTCCGAGATATCAGTCAGTTGGATAGAGGCACCATCACAATTAAGAGTACGAACATTCCAGGTGCATATCCGTAAATTGTTAGCAGTATTTCGTTTGTGGTAGTCGTCATTAGATTTGGAGATAATTTTTCTTATATTCTTCGATGTTTTCATTGAAATGGTTTTTTCAAGTGGTGGGCTTTAAAACCAATGCTCAATCTGCTTTAAACTAGGGGGCCCGCCGCTCAGATAAGCAGCCAAACTGACGATTGTCAGTTTTAACTTTGTCTATAAAACACCACGTGGAGGCTTGAGTCGACTTGACACGTTTTCACATGGCTAATGCTGGCCTCGCCAGGTTGAGACAGACACGTTACCATGTGAAGCATCGTCCCCGGTTTCCCGGATGGTGCAAAATCGATGAGTTTTCTTTACGAAAATCTGAACTTTATCAAATTTTGCTCTCTCAAACGCCGCATAATGCTCAGATAATATTCTTTTAGAAGGTCACATCTTCTTGCAAGTCTTTTGACAAACCCTTTAAGCGGGCTTTTTAAATTGTCAATTTCCGATACTTTCCCGACTAAATGCTAAAAAATATAAACGAACCTTACAAACCAATAAAACCAAATGTTAGCTTATTTTTTTATACAGCGATTTCTAAGTCCAATTTATTCTAAAGACTTCATTACTCATTCATTACATTAAAAAATTTGTTACTTAATCAGTCCGATTTTGAATAATTTTTCCCGGGGAATCGAAAAAGGGAGTTTTAATTTTTAAGACAGCAGATAAAGACATCACATTTTTTTTGTGTACTCTCATGAATATTGATAGTTGATGAACAAATTTGAACTGAAATTTGTCAAAATGTACTTGAACTTTATCATAAAAATGAAAATTCCCCTTTCCGATTCCCCGAGAAAAAATTTTCAGAATCGGGCTGAATGAATTTTACTTGAATGAAACGACGATTTGATAGTAATTTGAGGCAAAAGTAGTTAGGTTACAGGGATTTCGATTAAAAGGTACAACCAACATAATATTAGGTCTGTTTCCATAGTTTTCCAGTAAAAGTACTGATGACATTGTAATGTAAAACGTAAGTGACAAAATCTGGTTTGGGTTGTAAGGGTCGATATTTTTATTTATTTTTTACGCAACCGTTCGGCTTAATTCTTCTGTGTAGCTACACCGTGTGCCTAACAGTAAGTTTTGCAGTTAAGTGTATTTGTACAGGAATTTGCAGGAATATCTACTGATGGAAGAAGTGATCTTGGTCACAAATATTCCTCTGTGAAAACGGTTTCGTACTTCATTGGCACTTTTGTAGGTTTTAACTGTGTTAATTGAACTTTTATGGTTTTATGAGTTCATGGTAGACATGGGTAACGCAGCAAAACATGATGTGCTGATACACCAACCCAAGCGTAGTTTACTGTATCAGCGTATTGCGTTAACGCAATTGCGCCATGACGTAGTTTAAAATGCTATAATATCTATATTTACATGTTGCTGATCAGCGCAGGCTGATTTTGAATTGGATAGCATGTTGCGTTATGTGATCAATTTGTAGAATGCGGTTAGTTTTGTGGTGAAGCAGCAAGTTATCCCAAGCGCAAGTTGACTTCACTTAGGGAAAATAAATGGAATGGAATAAAAAATTCTAAAAAAAAGTTTTTGATTAACAGAACTCATATTGCTCATAAATTTATTTAAAATTACACACTAAGTTAATTATTAAAAGGAAATATTACTAAACAAAGACCATATTTTTAGAATTCATCAAAAATGTCAAATTTTATACTTCAAGCATGCAATCAAACTGTATTCCATTCTAGGTTTTACAGTTTAGCGTTACCGCGTTATTTTTTAACATTTAACTCAATACTCAGCTTCAACGCAAAAACAAACAGTAGCGCTGCTTGACATTAAGCAAGAATATTTTTGCTTGTACTTTCAAAATCGAACACGTTCAACATATTGACAAAATATTTTCTCATTTTTGTTTAAGCGTGTCGCTTGTATTACTGCGTTATTGCGTTACATTTTTTAAAACACGTGAATCAGAGCAGTAACGCATTTTAGTGCTTCAAATCAATAGCGCAACGCAACGCAGCGTTACCCATGTCTAGTTCATGGCATGTGTTTCCAAGCTTTACCTGAAGGATTTATTGAGGTTCTGGGTGCGTCGTTGGAATTTTTATTGGTTCCTTGATAATCAAAAAATCATTGACAAATTTACTTCAATAGCAGTGCGGCATTGGATCTTTTTAGGTTGCTTGAAATCCTAGTAAAGTTTCCACAGCCAAACTATTCCATTAAGATTATTCCAGCTTATAAGTTCGTCATTGGATCATTTTTGGGTTCCCTGAGTTCCTACCTTAATTTTTAAGGTTTCTGTGGCCTTGCTCTTCCAATCGAATTATTCACGCATGTAGAAATGCTACCACTGGCGTTGTTTGACACAAATCCCACCCTTTGCTGCCCTAGAAATTTGAAACAAATAATTTGTAGTAGTTTCGTCAATGTTTGTTTTATCTAATTATCAAGGAACTCATATAACCAATAAAAATTCAGTTGACGCACCCATAGCCTAAACAAATCCTTCAATTAGAGTTTGGAAACACATACGATCATTTTATTTTGTCTAAAGAACTCTTAAAACCATAAAATTCAAATTAACACAAAACCTACAAAAGTGCCAATGAAGTATAAAACCTTTGTCACAAAAGAATCTTTGGGACCAAGGTCATCTCTTTCATCAATGGAAACACTAACCTTCAACTGGAAATAACTTCACATTTGTTCATTGCACTATTTTTTGCAACTTCGAAATCATTTTTATGTATTTTTGGTGACCATACAACAGCAAACTGTGCGAGATACGCACATATACGGTAATTTTGCTTAACATTTTTTAAAAATTTTTTTAATAAACAGTACAAAGGCAAAATACCGTATTTGCTTCAAATACAGCGTGAATCAAAATAACTGTCGCACTTGTTTTATGCCATAAATCAAAAGCACTGTGTAAACTTTATGAAACAAAAATTTTATTTTTTATTTTAAGCATTCTTTATAACTCTTCATCATTAAATTCGAATCTTTCACCATTAATTCTTTTTAAAAATTTAAAAGAATTTGTGAAAGACGAGCATGCGGCACGCATCTGGTTTTCAGGTATATCATCTGATATTTTCATTAATCGTCGCTTAAATTTATCTACCGTCATGTGTTTATGTTCGTTAATTTGCTCAACGCTATACCCCAAATAGAAAAGTCCATGGGGTTTAGGTCAGGGGATGACGGAGGCCATTTGTCAACAGAAATAAAACATGGCAAAGCTGCTCTGCACCAGCTTTGAACGATTTTTGACTTGTTTACTGGAAAAGAAGCTTGCTGAAAATAAAAGTGACCCTCTCCGTAAATTTGCTTGGCATGCGGCATAAGATAGTTCTTTAAAACATGTTCTAAGCAATATTCCGAGTTATTTTAACGCCTTTTTTTTGGTAAGAAGAAGTGGCTATTTCTCTTTTTCAGAAAAAGCACCCCAAACCATGATTGACGAAACATTTTGAAATCTTTCAATGGTTTTTTTTTCTTTAGAAATATCTGTCATGCAAACTGCGTACACTCTATCATTTTGCGAGTTGTGACTTGCTTGCAAAAATAAGAGTTTTTCGTCAGAAAATATGAACCTGCGTGCTGGCGAAGGATCTCTGCACTTATTTTCTTTCGCAATATTATTATTATTATTGACAAAACTTTTGAAACGGTTCCTTAATTAACCGGCATTAACGGTGTACAATTAATGCCAGAGTCGTAAAAAAACAACATATGTTTTCCAGTGTTGCTTCTTTTTGTGTAATTGGTATTAATATAGGTGCGACAGTTACTTTGATTCAGGCTGTACATTAGTTTGCCTGGGAAAACGGAATTTACGTTAGTTTTCCTTAGCTCAGAGCTGATTTTTTTTTTCGGATACGGTAGTTCTAATGATGGAAAAATGGTGCTTAAATTTGAAAATGTGGCCAATTTTTGATGCAGAATCATACCCGAGAAACAATTTCATATTTTGTGTCAATAAAGTATCTGATATATGTTCGGTGCCCGTGTCGGTAAATGTCCGACCTCTGCACAGAAAGAAGTGCTATTTCTGGAACACCGTGGACAGGCACAATGTACAAACGAAGACCGATTCGGGCACTCGTCAGTATATTGTGTCCGAATATAGTCGCTCGTTTATTGACATAATACAGATACAGAACACTTAATTGACATAATACAGACTTAGTACGGTACTATTTCAGGTACCTTTCAAGGTACTTGTTGGGTATGTTTCGGGTACATCATGGTTTAGACTCAGGCCTCACAGAAAAAACAAATTTAATGAACAGCGTACGTTAAAATTAATTCATTGATTTTAATGAAAAAATCATTAAATTTTAATGAATTGCTCATAGTTTTTAACGTATTGTTCATTGAAATCAATGATGTTGTATTCATTAAAAATGTCTAAAGAAATATCAATGATTTGTTTTCATTATTTTAATGAACTTTTCATTGATATCAATGAAAAGTACATTGATTCCAGTTGTAAATCAAATTTTAACGAACCATACATTGATTTTTAATGAACAGTTCATTGAATTCAATGTTTAGGTCATTAAATGCAATGTATAGTTCATTAAATTCAATGTATATTTCACTGAATTCAATGTATAGGTCATTGAATTCAATGTATAGTTCATTGAATTTAATGTATAGTTCATTGAATTTAATGTATAGTTCATTGAATTCAATGTATTGTTCATTGATTTCAATGTATAGTTCATTAAATTCAATGTATAGTTCATTAAATTCAATCTATAGCTCATTAAATTCAATGTATAGTTCATTTAATTCAATGTATAGTTCATTGAATTCAATGTTTAGTTCATTGAATTCAATGTTTAGGTCATTGAATTCAATGTTTAGGTCATTAAATGCAATGTATAGTTCATTAAATTTAATGTATATTTCACTGAATTCAATGTATAGGTCATTGAATTCAATGTATAGTTCATTGAATTTAATGTATAGTTCATTGAATTTAATGTATAGTTCATTGATTTCAATGTATTGTTCATTGATTTCAATGTATAGTTCATTAAATTCAATGTATAGTTCATTAAATTCAATCTATAGCTCATTAAGTTCAATGTATAGTTCATTTAATTCAATGTATAGTTCATTGAATTCAATGTTTAGTTCATTGAATTCAATGTTTAGTTCATTAAATTCAATGTATTCAGTTCATTAAATTCAATGTATACTAATTTATTCCCTTCCCAATTTTGTTTGAAGTGAAACGCGAAGTTGTGAAGACGTGTGGCAATTGTGTGTGTAAATTTTAGATAAAAGGTGATAAAAAATTAAATTAAAAGTGAAGAAAATGTTGTGCTTTGAATGTAAAAGAAAATTTAAATCTGTTGAATTACTATTAGTTCATATAAAAAAAAATCATATAATATCTCCTAATAGTGTTCTCATCTCAACATTCAAAGATGAGATCAAAAATATCTCATTAAATTAAAAATAAATATATTATATGCATTTATAATATCTTGTAGATTGATAAAGATTTCTCCGTCGCTATCATTTTCAAAAAATTTTTACATTTTAAAGGATGAAAACCACATAAAAGATGGTGGGCAAAGTTGGCAGAAATTGAAGATTTCACTTATTACAGTGGTAAGCTTAATTTTTCTCGAGGCTAAATAAATAAACGGTTATTTTTTTCAATTAATATCTTTCCAGACAGTACTGCTATGAAATTTATTTGAAGCCTTCATAGGTATTTGGTGCCCACTCAAAAAGTATACAGTAAGGACAACTTTGGAAGAAAAACTTTCCTACAGCATACAATTATCAGTTCCCAAGAAGCATTCGATATTCCAATAATTTTATGTGTTCATGGATGGTGTAAAATTTCTATTTGCTAGTTTTATTAGAGCCGTAGATGTGTGCTTTAAAATTTTTCAATTATTTCAATTAAAATATCCTGCGGCATGCACTCTCGTGTGGGAGTTTATTGCCGTATATTTTTATAAATTTAAAAACTATTCAAAATCATCGAAAATTTGTATATTAATTGACTCTTTAAAATAATAAAATATTGTTTAAATTGTAATTATTTCCTTATTTTAAAAGTGTTTAGAGAGGGATTAACAAATAATTCGTTGAATTTAATGTATAGATCATTCATTACAATGAACTAAATACATAAAACTTAATGAAATATACATGGAATTCAATGAAATGAATACATTAAATTTAATGAACTGTACATTGAATCCAATGAATATTAAATTCAATGAACTACACATTGAATTCAATGAACTATAATGCATTGAATTCAATGAACTATAATACATTGAATTCAATGTACTATACATTGAATTCAATGTACGGTTCATTGAACTATACATTAAATTCAATGAACTATACATTGAATTCAATGAACCTTACATTGAATTCAATGAACTTTACTTTCAATGAAATTTTCATTAAATTCAATGAAAAAATCATTAATTTTGGCTTTTTTTTAATGAACGTGTTCATTGAATTCAATTAAGTGTACATTGATATTCAAGGAACCATTCATTGAAAATCACTAAGTTCAATGAACTATTCATTAAAGTATAAAGAAAATTCATTGAAATCAATGACCACAGTTCATTGGACCAAAATCAATGAATAATTCATTGAAATTAATGCACCTTTTCATTAATATAATGTACCTTTTTGGTTCAGTGCAGTTTCGATACATATCAGCTACTTTATTGACACAGTATACAATTTTTTTCTCGGGTTCTGTTCGCTGAAGCTCGTTTGCATTCGGCTTAATATCAATGTGCGATTAAATTTTTTTTCATAAACTTTGCCGGTTTTCGTTACTACTCGTAGCTTATAAAAATAAAATTTAGTCTGATACTCTGGACTTTTGTGCCAGAGTAGTTTGGTACGGACACAAATTGTTTCTCGGGATAGGGGAACATTGCATTGGTAGATTGGCATACTTAACTTAATTATTTTTTTTTTTCAAATAAGTTAGTCTGCTTTAGCACGGCAGTAAACTAGGGCTGTTTAGTCAGCATTCATAATTAGAATTTTAATTACAACTGAATAACGACATAAGAATGCATTCAAAGAATGCAAAAGTAATGTATAAATAATATTTTTAATTCACATTAATTTTTAAAAAATTTTTAATTTATTTTTGTCATTTTTAAAATTGCTAATAAAAAATGAGCAATGATTAACAAGTGAATAATGAATAAAAAATAAATAATTAGTAACAAATGCATAATGAATAAAAAATGAATAATGGATTACAAATGAATAATGAATAAAAAATTAATAATGAATAAAAAATTAACAATGAATAAAAAATGAATAATAAATAGAAAATTAATAATGAATAAAAAATGATTAATGAATAAAAAATGAATTACGAATATAAAATTAATAATTGAAAATTCTGAAATTCTTAGTGAGTTGCATTCTTTGTGAATAGCATTCAAATGAATAAATAAAAAAATTAATTCATTATTCTGAATAACGAAAATTAATAATTGAAATAAATTTGAACAATTTTTTTAAAAATTAATGTATTAAAAATTTTTTTTAAAATAAATTTTACATTCTTATTTCGTTATTCACTGATTCACTTTTTTGTGAATAAAATCAAATTAAACGCATTGTTTTACAGCTCTGATATACACTATATTGCAATTTAGGCTTTATCAAGCAAATTCTGAAATACTATCAAAAAAGCCAAAATCTCTGTTCATTAACGGATTTCCTAAAATCAAATATTTTAAGAGATTTTTCTTGTTAAATTCTTACTGCGACGAAATTGTTATACATTATATTATTTCCTATTCAATTTAAAATTGATCATCATAAAAAAAAAAAAATATGTATCCCACTAAACCGCTTTGCGAACATTTCAGATATACTACGAGTATATTTAATCATGTTTCCTCGATGTAAACACAATGAATTACATAAATGCTTAAGACGTGGAACAAGTGCAACAACATTGATCTTTGACGTAATAGCCACAGAACTGGAATGATCGACTCAGCAGATCGCAGCATGCTATGCAGTAATTCTATTAGCACATGAATAACTGTAGCGGTTTCCTACTGCCCAGCTAAGACGGATAATAACGCTGATGATGATGATGATGATGATGATGATGATGTTGAAGGCATAAGACAGACGCAATGTACCGTCTGACTGAAAAATGTTAACAACAAACATGGCAGCTGACATAACATTGACCACAGAGTGGCAGCCATGATGCAGAGGAATTATATCGGCAGCAATAGCCTTGTCATTAAACATCAAAATGATCTGAATACACATGTATCATGATCAAATTGCGTTCTCGTGGTGGACTCGTGGAATAACACAAACGACGAACCAACGCGTCGAGAAAGTCTTGGCGGCCGGTAGTAAGTTTTTCTTGGGCATTGGTAGCAACGGATCCATCTCCACAGCATGCTTTATGCCTGTTGGCCAGACACGTTAGCCATGTGAATGAACGCAAAATAGCTGTAGATTGGCAAAAAGAGAAAACAATGTGTAGTAGATTTGTGTGTGTGTGTGTTATTCTTAACTTATGCTCTTAATTTCCTATCCACACTTCCTTAACGCTATGGTTTATTTCGTTTATTTGGATCGAACTGAAATTGGATTCAGTTACTTGAGTATTTTCTATTAACTAGCAGATGGCTATAATTTTGCACTCATTACTTTTGCGAGTGCAGCTTAAGCTCAGAAAAAAAAACGATCTTAAATAATTTTAAAATTAGGCTCTTAAAGTAGTTATAGTATGAGTTTGAGCTTTTAAACAAATAAGTTACCTAAATAAATGGACTGCAGGGTGGCTTTCTACTCGGCGTCTTTCTCTGTAGTTGCGTCGCGACACCTCTGCTGGGGAATGTATGTCTACTGCGCGCATATATCATCGATTAGAGGAGTGCTTTGAAGCAGGAGTGAGAGTCGAGTGGCGAAAGCTTCGGTTATATTAATTGTCTCTTTATAATTTATATTTTAATTCTGCGTTTGTTTTTCTTTTTAAATTGTCAAACTGTTGTCTATTATTTAAGCTCTATATAATATTAAGGGTATTCATGCAAAGTGGCAATCTTATAATTTGAGCAAATAGGTGATTTTATCAGCAGGTAGTATGAACAGGCCATAAAGTCGATTATTCATTTGCAGCATATATGTTAGCTGCAATATATTTTCATATGATGCATATTAAGGTGATCCTTATTTTAGAAATAGTTGAGCAGGCGATTTTTTTGTTCGTTAGCGTTTAAAAATAAGTTCCAAATTTTTTTCTTTCTTTTACAACAACAATAACATGTGCCGCTCGGAGCTTCAAGTTTACACAGAGGCAATGCAACTGAATGAGCATTAGGGCGTATCAAATCACAATTTTTTTCGAATATCACATTCTAAGGAGTCTCGAAAAATACATAGGGTAGTCAAGATCTCCCAAAAAAAATTTAGAAAAAAAGATGTCCTTCACTCCCTCAAGGACAAAGTTGTTTTTGAGAAAAAAAAATAACAATCTCAAAATGTTTTGTTTTTTTAAAGAAAAACAGCATATGTCTTAAAGCAAGAGTAAATACAGACTTTCACTAACAATATCTTGTCAAACGAGATGCCACTCCGGATTTCCATCCACAGTGCCCTGTGGCAAGGATATTCGAATCTAAAGTACACTCGAGAGATCACAAAATATTTGATTGTTATCTGATTGTGCACCCTGTAACTCCGCCAAAAATAACTCCAGCATTTTTTCCTTTAGTGTTCCTTCAGTGACGCTTCATGCAAAATTTCACCCAAATCGGAGATGGTCGTTCCGTAATGTACTTTCAAAATGGAATTGCTGTTTTATCTTTTTCTTCTCATATGTAGTAGATAATTTTTTGAAATTCTACCTGACGGCACGTGTTAATAAAGTCCAATTTCTATGGTGCATTTCGACAAACTATCGAATACCAATGAATATTGAAATAAATAAAGAAGCAACTAGAACAGATGGCAACCTTGATAGAGTTAATGGCGGTGATCTATAAATAGCCTACTGCTTTGAAATGTCATATGATTAGCAGCCATACAATTCAAAAGAATGAATTCCAAAATCTGCGCATTCATATACTAGTTTAAACAGTGAGTTGATCACAGCTTAATCACTCAAAGACTACTGAAGAGGAAAATGTAGCGATTTCCGAAACAGACTGTGTCTAGTCAGCTAAGTGATTGACTCTATACAGAGTTGTTGTTGTTGTTGTTGTTGTTGCCTTCTTTAAAAACTTACTTGTTCTAAAGCTCACAATTTTAATTCAAGTCCAATTTCTTTGAAACTGTTTTCTTATGCGTTTTTTATAAATAGAGGAACAAAATAAAAGGGTCTCCATACAAATAAGGACCAGTCTAATGCGCATATGTTGCCAATAAGTTTATAAGTTGTAATTTTTAATTAAATATTTATTACTTTTGCACCAATTCACAAATTCTTACCTCTCTCATTGCTTTTTTTTGCCGGTTTCTAATAAGAAATTAATTAACTTTAGAAATACGAAAACAGCTGAATGACAGCTGAATGATATAAGTTTGCCACCTCGTTTGCTCACTTAAATCGAAGAGCAAATATATCTGGGGCCGAATTACAGCATCCGTGATCGAGCAAAATTGTATAAGATTGATAGGCTCTTATCTCATTGTGCTCTTCGTAATTGTGATCGATCACGGATGCTGAAATTCGGCCCCTGGTTTGTGCAAAGGTTTCTCCATACAAATTTAACAGTTCATTGATAAGGCTGATAAACTTATTCAGTTTATACCATTTGCAAGGGTATTGCCCATTTGCATGAATACCCTTATTAAATATATATTTGATATATTAACACACTATTTTATACTAAAAAAGGATTTAATTTGTCAATTGTTGTCTATACATATATGTTTGTCGAATGTCCTTGAAAAGATCTTGAATCTAAATGTAAGTACTAATAAAAAACTTTAAAATATATGATATTTTCTTTAGGAAATATGAAAAACAAAAAATTATATTTTTCCCCTGCTCAAACTCCAAGTTATAACAAAAATATTTTCTACGTCTACAAATGATCGCTGGGTCTTAGTGCACAAACGGATACATATCTATTTACCCCAATTCAATACTTTGCTTGGTTCAACTTGACTGCGAGTGCAGTTAAATAAGTGAAAAACAAGACGACCAGTGCCCTATTTCACCAACTTACAAATATGTGAATTGTAGGAAAATTCTCATAAATTTGTAAAAAAGCGTTAAAATTGAGTAGAAGATCTAAAATTGATCTTACTTAAACTAAATTGGTTTTACCAAATTCCTACAATTGTGAACTTCTACTTGTAAACTTCAAGTGGTTCACACTTTTTTATTGACAAATTTGTCAATATATGTTTCACCAAACAGGTGAAGTGATATATAGGCCGGGTCGAAAAAGAAGTGTTTGATAAACTCGGTCCAAAATATTTTTTGGCTCTTTGTTATAGCCTCCACTGAAGGATTTTACAATGTGTTAACCCGCTGGCTTCCTGGAATTTTTTAAAAACGTTCCTTTTTTGGGTAAAAACCTACTTTTTGTATGGGAAAGTTTTTTCCTAAGAATTTTCAAAAATAAAAAATTCAAACTAATATCATTAATATAATTAATCAATATCAGCGTAAAATTTTTTATTGTGACTTCTTTGAAAGCGTTTTTATGTGATTTAGATCTCATTTTACATATCTATCTTAAATTTTAAATATATATCTCTACACATATCTGAAATCATGCAAGGAAGATTATAATCAGAATTTTTTCAAAATCAAAAAAATTAACAATAAAAACGCGGTACCCTGAACCCTTTGAAGACAAGGAACTTATATTCGTCCTCAATGGGTTAACGTTGTTCAAAAACGTACAAGTAAGACATGTGTAGAGAATTTCATTACCTTTCCAACGGCGGTTGATCGAAGATAATCGGTCAAGAAATGGCATAGTTATGCCGATTGAGGTCTAAATCACACGAAAACGCATCCAGATTTCTCAAAATTTTTCATGATGATATTAATAATTTTTTAGGCTTTAATTTTAATTTATTTTTGAAAAATATTAGGAACAAAAAACTTTCCCATACGAAAAGTGGGTTTTTGCCCAAAAAAGGGAAGTTTTTAAAAAAATTCCAGGAAGCCTACGGGTTAACACATTGTCAAATCCTTCCGTGGAGGGTACAACAATAAGCCAAAGAATATTTTCGATCGAGTTTAACAAACACTTTTTTGTATGGAGATCGACCCCTAATATTAATCGGATTAATATTAATCGACCCCTAATGCATGTATTAGGGTGGTTTTTAAAAAATCGAGTTTCATTTTCGCAGCTTAAACTCTTCCTTAGGACCCTCGGACCCACCTTTTTAAGTCTTAAAAAAATCGGTTTAGGCTTAGAGGTCTAAGTATAAATATAAAAAAATTTAGTATAAAAAAATGCGTATTAACTATTTTTTATCTTCTTGATTATACCAAAATTTTATAACAATTAGGTTATTATTCACTGAACTATGGCATACTGCTCGAAGCTATCTTAAGAAATTATTACCTTTTTCTCAAAAATATTTTGTTAAATCTTCATACTTTTGTTTTTAATTCCAGTTATAGGACTCTTGTTCAAAAATGCAGACAATGATTATTTAAGGCAATATTAATGCAGAGTTTTTTGGATTAAATGGTACAACAAGTAGTATTTTTAGTATTACTTCCATTTTTTTTATTAAGTAATACAAATTTTTTAACTTAACATGTGATTTACTGTCACTGCCAAAAATACAGTTTTTATCTCGTACATTCTTATCAGTTTTGTGAATACGTTTTGCGCTACGTTTGGATCGTCCATCGTTTTTTTACCATTTAACTCTAATATTTTTGAGAAGAAGTATTAATTTCATTAGACATCTTTGAGAAGTTAGCCATAGATCCGTGAATAATAACTGAATATTAATGAAATTTTTTGTATTATCAAGAAGATAAAAGAGTAGTAGATACCTTTTTTTAATTATGTTTTTTTATATTAAGGGCTTCTATTTTCCATTAACATTCAAAATAGATTTTCCCCCATACAAATCGTATGGAAAAACTAAAATCAAAAAGCTCGACCTTTAAACGTTTGCCAACTTTATTGAGATTTACACAGTGTAGTCCCAGGGTCACAAGGGAGCGATGAAGCTGCGAAAATCTGGAAATATTAGGAAAAAGTGCAAAAATAACTACCCTAATATATATATATATATAATATGTGACCTAATATATAATATATATATATAAAAGGGACCTAGTGTGTGAAAATGAAGTTTTGAGAAATTTTACAAATTTTAATGTTTTTCTCATTTTTATCGATTTTCCCAAGTTCGTTTTGTACGTTTTTATGGGGTAAATAAATTTTTATCAGAAATCTAACTCATTTCATCTTATTCTACACCATTTTAGGTACCAGAATCCACTTTTAAGTCCAAACCCGTTTTTTGACACACTAGGTCCCTTTTCTCGGAGAAGGTCACATATAAAAATTTTAAATGTTTTTCAGAAAACGATAAAGCAATTATTTTGCTTAAGACTCCTTGTCTGCAAATATCTTAAAATTTAAAATTTGTACCCCCTTTTTGCCCCTTTTGTTGTAAGGTGCGATATAAACGAATTTAATTTTTTTCACCTACCATCGCTCCACGCTTTCAATTTTGCTATAATACGTCTCTTAGGTATTTTCAGTCTTTGTGTTTAAACGTACCTTGAGTTCGTGCAGTATTTTAAAAAAAAGTGAAAAATGCTGCTTAGGTGAGTTATTTTGTTTTATAAACATAAAAAAAATGTAATTAAAAAGTGCATTTGGTTAAAGTTGAACGCCTATGCTACGAAATGAAAATGTTCCAATTTATTAATTTTTTCAGGTTTTTTTCTACTACAGACCCTTTATGCGTTTAAGATCATACGCTTCGCCTCACCGTAATCCTTTGAGTTTGTTCTTAAACTTCAAAGTTTTCCGTCCATATTAATACAAATTTATGCTGAAAATTTTATAAGCTATACTTAACGGGTTCTGGTAGTAAGCATTAATGGGTTAAGGGCGCAGCGAAATTTTAATTTTGTTTGCTAATCGTACTCTGATAGTCGTTATCATCAGTGTCACAAATTTGTAAAAAAAAACTTGTTATTTTCAAGTCATCTAAAATTTTTTTATGAAAAAGTCTTTTTTTACACTTGTAATCTACAGCTTTTTTTACTATTTGTGTTGCTTCTTGTTGTAAAATTGTAATTAGAAATTTACAAATTTGTAAATTCGTGATTTATAATTCGTGGAGCATTTTTTTACAAATTTGTATTTGTTATTTACAAGTAAGTAAAAATTTGTGATTGCAAATTTTTGTATTTGGTGAAATAGGGCACAGATCAGAGTGAGAGACGCAGGTGACTTTAGCTAGCGATTATTTATGAGTACCAACAAGCTAATTAAATTTTAAAGCCACTGCTAAATGTCATGATTAAAAACAACTATTTAAGGTCCAGATCATGAGGCCAACTGCTGTTGCTGCAAACAATCATGACTCTCATCCTCTCTCTTACTTACGCGCTTGTTGCATTTCTGTAGGCGGCAAATGCCGTTTGAAGCTTGAAGTCGTTGTGTGATCGTTTAGTTTAATTGAAAAGAAGTTGGGAAAAACTTGTTGCATAAAAACGAAATACACTTGATTTTGTTCCACATTTCCACGACGGGTGCTTAAGTGCTTAAAAGATGCCAGGCTGTCTGACGAATAAAAAAGAAATCAACTACAACTAGCTGAATTCGGAAAAAATAACGGCCTCTGGCGAGCCAATCACAGCATCTGCGTCGTCAGATGTGGATAAACCGTTGTTACTGATCACTACAAGGGCATTATTTTGATGTTTAGAAGATGAAATTGCAACATAGCAATCCTCCAGGTAAATTCCGCGCAACTCGTTTACAGAGGAACTACAACCAAAGTGTACTTGTGACTATGCTGAGAGGTTACACAGAAATATGAATATCAGAGATGGTTTTGAATTTCAATGATGACATTGCTTAGGGGCACACTTGAGGCTCGTTGGATTAAGTGTCATGTGATCATGCGATATAGTTAGGCTTTGAGTAATGTTTTCATGCCATAAGCATTTTAATGTGTGCCATTTATTGCACTCATAATAAGCCATTTCAACGCTATTTCTATAAAAATATTTTTTTGGAACGAAGTTCCTTTACACGGCTTGCGGGTGGTGTGATTTGGTAGAAACCGTCACGTAACAGTGAGATGGTTGAGTGTGTATGCGTGCGAGTATCGAGCAGACTACAACCCTCCAGTACGGCTAACCAGTAACGAATGAGTGAGTTCACTAACTATCGGTAATCACCTCTGGTTACCAGCTATGCCTTTCACTCATGAATTTAACACGGAGATGTCATTGCCGGTAATGATTACATTACTCTCTACATTTGCATTCAATAGCTACTTCATTAGTTATGTTACCATTAGCTAATACAACTTGTACACACTGTACCACTTCTTTTCACATCATTTCCTTTTTTGCTGAATTATATGGAAGAAAAACAAAAAAATTAAAGGAATGCGTTCGCATTACCTGATGCATTACCTCGGGTACTAGAATTCATTCATTACCTATTATTCATGCATGAAATCATGACCGTTGAAAGTCATGAGTGATTTCCAGTACTGGAGGGAAACTAGCAGGTGAGTGCGCTGTGTGTGTGAGCATTGGGATTCGAGCACCTGATAAGTAAATTCTGACAACGGATTCGGATTCAGCGACCCATTTTTACCTAATGTTTGCTCCAGCACCGAATTGGTTAAAAAAATTAGGTGGCAACCTTATTAACCATCTCTAATTTTAAAATTCTGACTTCAGATCCAAAATCAGCGACCCTCTAACACTGTTTAATAATGTCTACAACTTTTAGAAATACATATTATTAGGTGGCAGCCCTATTATGGAAACATAATTTTTAAACTCTGACCAAAATGATCCAAATGATCTATTGCCATATATTGCTTTTATTCTCATCCTACCCTTAATAATTAAATTTCATTGCTTGCGGTGTTGACCATGGTAAAATTAGACAAGGTAGTGTTAGGGCGGAGAGCCGGTAGCCGAAACTGTCAAAAAGAAGTTGACAACTCATACAAAATCTGCAACCAATGAGAATGCAATATGCAAGCAAAAATTGCCAAAATTACCAAAATGGCTGAGTTTGACAGTTATGGTCACTAAAACGAGAGCACATTCAGCCCTTACACTACCTTGTCTAGTTATGCCATGGTGTTGACGAAATAATTTCTGCATACTGAATTTCCCACGGAACACTTTTCTCTCGGAACAAAAACTTAAATTCGAAATTATTTTCGAATCCTTAAATGCCAATATGAATAACTAGCAAATACCCGCTGCTTCGCCTGCGAAAAAATATTAAATACCATGTAAAACTTTAAATCTTAAAATGAAAATATTTAGTGTTATTAAAACAAATTCAAAATATAAAAATTGTTGTGTTTGTTTTGTTTTATTATGAAAAAATTATATATATATTAAGAAATTACTTTATTTAATTTGAATAACTTATTTAAACGGTAATTGTTATGATGACATAAATTTACCTGGCTTCCTTTTTTTTACTTTTGAAAAAGTCCTGCATAACAGCGTTAGAATAAAATTTGGGTAAAAAATTTTTGAAATTTTGTAATCAAAAATGTAATTTTTTACCTGTTTTCTGAAAATAAATATATTCATCTTAAATTATTAATTGTTGTTATTGGGCTTCGGCCAAACAACAATTCTTCTTAAATTTAAAAAATACCGTTATAATGACATCACATTTTTGGCGATATCTCAAAAACTATAGACTTTCTCAATGAATAACAATGCATTTTTGTATGGACAGTCGTTGATTAATAAAATTAACGGTAATTTTCTTTTCGGAAATGTTTTGTACGGATATTAGGTATGTTTTAAAAAAACCTGTTATTATGACATTAAAATTCTTGCGATATCTCAAAACTATAGATTTTCTCAGTATAACTCATAAGCCTCAGAATGAGGAAAAAACGATTGAAATTTCATGTTTTGACTTAGCAAGCAAACACTTCCGCCAATTTCAAATCGATTTTCATCTTTGTTTGAAAGTTCAATTAAGTAAATTGGGAAAATGAGAAAAGGTTTACCGTTACCTCACCAGTGCATTGTTTTATATTGTTTTCAAAAAACCTCTAAAATATCCAACTTGTACTAAACAATAGGTCAAGAGTTGCTTTTGTTATACATATTTTTTTAAATATTTTATTTTTTTTTTAATTTTCATTTTCGTCATTCTTTCATATAACATAATTTACCTGCAAAAATTGTTCTATTTTGACACAAACAGTTTCTATCATTAAAAATCATGGGCCACCTACCCCCCTCCCCCCTATGATTTTTTGATGAAAACTAATTTGCTTAAAATGTTGTTATATTTTTTGCAATGTGCTACAACTTAAAAACTAATTTATGTGAAAAACATTTTGAAATATCGTGAATTTGTGAATATTGTGAATTTGTAAAAGTGTAAATTGACCTTCAAACAAAACACATGCTAGACGTTCACGTTTGAAACATCAATGCATGACGATCAGAATTTTCTGATATATACAGCATTCTTATTGATGTATAGTATTGCACGGCAGACCACCTTACTGCTTTATACGAATTTTCATGCTGTTCGGAAAAAAATGTATATATTCGCCATTTTTAGTACAGTTGCCGAAAGTAGCCGTATGAACTAAATTCTCAAATTTTAGTCTAAAAAAACCAAAACCGTTCGAAGTATAACATTTTTGATTAGTTCTGGGCGGTAATGGGGGTGTAGCAAAATTTCTTCACTTAAACCATCTCATACTCGAAACAATAAAATGCCAGAATTTCAGCCCAATTGAGCTAAAACCTAGTGCGCTTTGCTTTACTCCAAGCTTATCCCCCGAAAAGTAGACTTAACTAAAGTGGGTCATGCCCATTTTTAGTAAAGTTACCGAAAGTAACCATACAACGTAAATCACACAAAATCACACAAAAACATGCTGAAGGCTATAAGTGAATTCAGCTTAACCATGGTAGAAGAATACAGGTACATGCACCAGATGAGAGCATACTGCCTGAATTGTCAAAACGAAGCAAAACTTTTTCTTTATTTTCTTTTGTTTCCATTCGCCACACAGCTAAATTTGACAGACATGGCAGTATGGAAAGAGAGCAGTCAGCGCTGCATATACCTCTATCCTTCTACCATGAGCTTAACTACACAACATGGCTGTCGTGTTATATTGACAGAAGCTCTCTCGACAAAGAGAGAAAAGCTTTGTTAGCTGTTATATTGTGCTGCTGGTTGAATATAAGCATCAAATAAAATGCGTGATTTTGCAATAATTAAAGAATACATTTTTCGAAAACCTTGGTAAGCTATAACAATCTATATTATCATAGGAATTGAATAAAAAAAGAATTATCAAAATCGGTTCAGCGGTTACCGAGCTTATTCTGGATGAAATTGCGTGAGTCTCCTTTTATATAATAGTATAGATAAAATGGAACACATGGTATAATTATCCAGGTAGCATTACCTGTTGTTATGTTCACCATCTCCTGTTAAAAAATTGTTTTTTTAAAGAGAGCACTCACAATTCTTAATGGCCGCATTCAGCGAAGCCAACTGTTGTGAACAGTGCTGCCAGAAGAATGTTGAGCCTGCTTCTAAAATTCCTAACAAAAGTAGCTAAAAGGAACAAATCAAGTTATGTGTTATATAATATAACTATTAAATCATGTAAATAAATGAATTGCAAAGTGTTAATTAATGTATCAGCACAACAGTTTCTTGAATTTTCGCTTCGTTACACTAACAGCTGTTTTTCATAGGAGATGATTAACTTGTAGAAAAGAAAATAAGCAATTGTCAATGCTACCTGGTTTCTTATACCATGAATAGAAACAGAAGTTCAAAATACTTACAGATATTGGGTGTTCACACGTTTGCAAATTTCTTTGCAAAATTTCTATGGAAAAATAATTCTCAAATACTTGTAATTTTTCTCTTGGAATTCTTTTCGCGAAAAGTCTTTTCTTGTGAAAAATTTTTCCCTTTTCAGGGAAAATAGTTCAATAGACAATTTTATTACCTTAAACCCGACTTTTTTGAATAATAGAATCCTACTTTGTATTATCATATGCATAACTGTTCTCGATCTGATAATTCTATTTAAATTCGAGGAGTAGAAACAATATACAAACCTTTTTAATTTATAACGACTTTATTTACAGTAAATATATGTTATGATATGAATTGTCGTTTCTATTTAATAACTATTGTACGTTTTTGTTTGGTAAATTGATGAAGTTCCGAGTGAAAGTGAAATTGAATCATAATTAAATTCGATATTTGGTTATCTGTGTATCACTTTTTTCGTTAATACCATTATATAATACCAATAAATGAAATAAATAAATTAATACACAACGAAAAACAGTGATAATGAACCTGCCTTGCATATCTTGGATTCCAATGATCTTTTTGTCACATTCAAATTGTCCGCATTTCATTATGAAATAGCGGTTCCAATTGCAAATAGCATTGTTATAATAAAATTATATTGTTTTATTGCCTGCTTCCTTGAGCTGGACTCTTGTACGAAACTCATTCAGATATCGAAATGGATTGTATTCGAAATAAAGCGGAAATTGACTAATTAAATGCGGCAATTCACTGAATGAATTCATTTTAAATTTAGTAATTTTCCAAATTTAGCTTACATTTAAAGTTCTTGAAAATTCTTCTAACTTATAACACACGGCAGCTCAGTTTCGTTTGTTTCTCAACATTTGTTACCAACACAAAAAATCAAGTAATCAATTTAACAATTCGGTTTAGCCATTTGCATGATGCTGATTTGTGGAACATTCAGGATATCACATATTAAATAAAACATATCGTTCTTCACTTATCACAAATATATATATACAAATACAGATTTTCATAAAACAACTAAACTAATACAATGGTTGAGTGGAGAAAAAGGGAGAAAAGATTTAAATTAAAATTAATCAGAAACAAAAATTTTCTTACAAAAGTCAATAAAATGCGCTGCTTTCTTGCTAAGCATATGCTTGATATAGTGACCACTACCACTATTGGCAATGCCGATCGAGGTAAGTAGCATAGTATAGCAAGCTAGTGAGAGCGCATATTTATGACGACCCAGCCAACCAAGCATATTACTCCTCGCACTTTTGTCGTCCGGAAAGCGGCTACCGTAGAACAGTAAATAGCGAATACGCACCGAATCGTGCTTGGAGATATGTATGTGCGTTATATCGGAATCAGCAGCAGTCTTAGTAGTGACAATTTCCACATCATCGATATATTCACAGAGTGCTACACATTGTATCATGGAACCGCACGAGGATGCACCCCAACCGGCACCATTTGGCGAGCGTTCAGCAGTTGTTACCAGCTCGGTTGAGAGGCAGACACCATCATCGCCCTGACCTTTGGCAAGCATGTTTTCAAATCCCAGTTGTATGATCGAAAAAAAGCTGTCTAATTTATTGCCATAGAAAGCTTTTTTGATGGCTTTTTCAAGGGACATTCGTTTAAATTTATCCTCAGTCTTGCCAGTTAATGTTGGACAGACCTCAAAGACATGCGTCGGTTTCATGGGCTCCGTTTGCTGTTTTGGCAACTTGACAATAATATTGTTAAACTCATTCTCATCCACGGAGCGCAGTATAGGATCACGCAGTTCGACCAGCACCCAATGCAGTAAGTCTAACACCTCCGTGTCGAATTCCTCGTAGTTTTGATCAAGTATATTTTGCAGCACTACCCGCAGCTTAGGAGTATCATTTATAATAGAGACTAGAGCATCAATGTTGAAACCAGTTTGTTCGTTAACAAATTTTGGCGGAAACGGCTTTAGCTGCGAGTCATAACGATAGCTTAGCGCAGCGGCAACAAACAACGTCCATTTGGCATCACAAGCCATGAGATCTTGCTCCAACGTATACTTGAGGCTGTCCAATTTTTCAATAAAGTCGGCAGCAATGTGCATATCCGAGATGAGCTCATAACTGGAAAGCTGATTTGAGGACCTGGTTGCAGATCCCGCGGAGACCGCATCACTCTCCAAGTCGCTTGTATGTACTTCATGTTCCGGACTTCTGGGACTTCCACTCATTCTGATTTTCTAAATTTGGAACAAATTTTGTCGCTTTAAATCAAATTAAAAATTTAAATGAAACTGAACGCACTGCTTGCTGAGAGCAGTAAAGCGGCATGAATAAAGTTTTCAAAGTAGTATTTTTTCGTTTGTTTGCTGTGTTTTACTTGCCGGAAGATAAGATAAACAAAAGAAAACAAGTTTAATTGTAAAATTTCGATTTGTACACGTAAATTTGAGAATTAAGTCGGCAAGCTGTCAAAAGAACAACAGCTGTTCTTTGGAAGTGTTCAGAAAGCGTTCACAAAGCAATTAAATGTGCAGCTGCTATTGCAGTGCTCTCAAACTGTTTGACTTAAATTAGCTATATATATTCAATTGAAAATAAACGTTAAATATACTTATGTGTGGCTCGAATTCTAAAATAACCAAATTAGTTAAAGAAATCTTTATTACGTGTAGTAAAGTTCGGGATACATAGAAAGAATTTTGAAAATTAAGTTGGATTAAATCGAAAAAAATTAAAATTGTTAAACAGGTTTAATTACTGCATCCATCGAAGCTATTCAGAGGATCCTCATTGCAGCAGAACATTTGCCATCCTAAAAACTAAGAAAAAAACTAAACAACAAGTTTAAGATTCTTGTCAGCACTTTACAGCAACAACAGATAAGCATTTACACAAATTCCTAAGATGTTCACGAATTCTCGATTGCATTGATTTTGGCAACCGATAATACAGAAGTTGCTGAATGAAACAGCAAAGCAACCAACAACAGACAAGAAAACATCGACAAGTTGCCAAAGAGTGGTACTGTTAATGGCATAAACATTTATGGACGTTGTCGTTGTTGCTGCTTACTTAGCAAGCAACTAGCTTAAAGAAGTCAGAGTTACTAGCAAGAAGTCAACTAGTTTGCACAACAAAGTTTAAACAAACTTGTTGCTAATCAATGTCCTGTTCACACGAGCCTCCTGGGAGACTATCAACAAGATGTTGTCGTCAGGGCCGCATCAAGGTAAATTTTGCTTGCAGGCAAACTTATTTTTGGCGCCCCCTCCTAACGCATTATTTTAAAAATACGCAAAAAAATTATATCTTAACATTCTTCAGAATTCTTTAATTTTATTAATATACTTGACAGTTTAAATGGTTTTATATTAATTTACATATTTGTAGTGTTTCTGATAATAACCCGAAAAACAATTTAATAATTTGTGTCAATAAAGTATCTGATATATGTCCGGTGCCCGTGTCGATTAATGTCCGACTTCTGCATCGAAAGAAGTGGTAGTTTTGGAAAACCTACCGAATACAGTCGCTCGTTTTGAACACTTTATTGACAAATACAGACTTACTACGGTACTATTTCAGGTGCCTTTCAAGGTACTTGTTGGGTATGTTTCGGGTACATTATAAAGGGTGTTTTTTATAGAGTGATACAACTTTGAGTTGGCATCACTGCTTTATTTGACCACCCATTTAACAGCTGATAGTTGTTTTTTATTTAGTTTGCTACGACAATTCATTATGGATCGACTTACATCAGAGCAACGCGTGCAAATTGTGGAAATTTTTATCACAATAATGGTTCTGTTCGTCAAACTTATCGTGCACTTCGTCCATTTTATGGCGTTCATAATAGTCCTTCAGAGCTGTTAATTCGAAGAACAATAGATCGTTTTCGGACTACATTTACTGTTACTAATAATGTGCATCTCGTGAGACGCCGAACAGTGCGTATTGAAGAATCTGTAGCCGCTGTACAGGAAAGCATTGAAGATGATCCTAATCAATCAATTCGTCACCGTTCTCAGCAACTTAGGGATGTCGGAAAAACATCGATGCATCGAAAATATCGATGTTTTGCTTCGATGCATCGAAAATTATCCACTCGATGTATAAAAAATTGATGCATCGATATATCGATGTTTTTTGTAAGCTGACATCTCTAGTACATTGAACCGCCATTTCAGTTTTTCAATTGTGCAAAGCGAGTGAATTTGATCAACAAATTTAAATGGCTCCAAAAAGTGTGGTTTGGCGGTTTTTTGAAAAACGAAGTAAAAGCAACGCGATTCCCGCGATTCGCGACACAACGCACTTTATACAAAGTGGCGTATAAATATTTAACATTGGTTGGTAGCTCGGTTCCGTCCGAACGACTTTTTTTACAAGCCGCTCAAATCATTACTCAGCAAAAGAATAGATTAGCAGGGCACAGATTAAACAAACAATTGTTCCTGCAAAAAAAATACTGGGAAACATAAAATTGTATTGCCTTGTAAAGATTTTGATAAATTTTACATACATATAATGATATATATAAGATTCTCTGAAAAATAATTGAAAAGTGTTTAGTGTTTTGCACTAATAAATTTGTTAAAGTATTGGTATTCGTAAAAATAATTCTTTCACTTATTATTTATAAGCAACATTTCAAATTAGTTACTATAACAAAGTTGACTATGTTTCTAACGGGCTGTTGAATCAGGTCAAACACTTTTTCTTAAAACAATGGAAAATTTTAAATTCTTAAGTCATACAAAAGTCTCCCTCAATTTTTAGATTTTTTAGAAAAACTTTCGGTTGCAGAATTTCTATTTTACGAAAAAGTTTTTTACTTGATTCAATAGTCCGTTAGAAACATAATTAGCTCAGTTATAGTAATTAATTTTAAATTGTGTACAATTTTGTAATATCTGAAAAATCCTATGCAAATCGATGCATCGATGTATGCCCTCCGATACATCGAATAATATCGATGCCCATTTCGATGCATCGAAACGAAGATTTACATCGATGTATTTTTGTCACTGACATCCCTACAGCAACTGGGGTTGTGTCCTTCCACTTTATGGAAGATTTAACGAAAAGATCTTGGCTTAAAACCTTTCAAGATCGTATGCGCCGCCAATGCGGCGTATGGGCTGAAGCACAAATTGATACTGATTTTGAATATCCATGAAAAATTTTATTTTCCGATGAAGCCCATTTTTGGTTGAATGGGTACGGAAATAAACAGAATAGCCGTATTTGGAGTGAGAAGAATCCACAAGCTTTTGTCGAAACACCATTACATCCACAGAAAATTACTCTTTGGTGCGCTTTATGGGCTGGCGGAGTCATTGGCCCATATGTCTTTAAAAACGATTATGGTCAGAATGTTACTGTCAATGGTGAACGGTATAGGAACATGATTCGAAGTTTTTTCGTACGTCAATTAGCTGGCATTAATCTTGCTGATATGTGGTTCCAACAGGACGGAGCCACATGCCACACAGCGGGCGCTACAATTGATTTACTCAAGGAAACTTTTGACGAAAAAATAATTTCACGAAATGGCCCAATTAATTGGCCTCCAAGATCGTGTGATTTGACCCCATTGGATTATTTTCTTTGGGGTTATGTAAAGTCACTTGTCTACGTCGATAAACCACAAACAATTGAAAACCTGGAAATCAACATTCAAAGAGTTATCGGCGAGATACGGCCGCAAATGCTGCGAAAAGTTTGTGAAAATTAGTGTTCCAGATTGCGCCTTGTACGCGCCAGCCGTGGCGGCCACATGAACGAAATCATATTTAAACATTCATCTTATAAAATTTTCTATCCAATAAAGCCTGTTTCATTGATATTAAAAATATATTACTGTGTTCTATTATGATTGAAACTTGTATCACTCTATAAAAAACACCCTTTAGTCAAAGCTCGAATTATAATAGACGTAACGTAATGTTGTCAACTGTCATCAATTGCACGTTCCGTACAAGTTTAACCCTTTCGGAGCAAAATCTACGTTACGCTAAACAAAATTCTTGAAACTTGTACACGTACTCCTGAAGATCCACTCATCCCAAATCTGTTATCCGAATTTCTCTAATTATCCTGTGGGCTTGGGTTTAAATTGTTGTCATATGGAAATAAATACACCCAAAGGTAGTATTTAATCCAACACTGCCTTCCTATTAGTTTTGAGTGATTTGCTCTTATATATACATTGTATAAGTTTATTTCATATAAACGACGTTGACACTTTGTGAGCACGTAATGTGATATATCTTCACAGTCAGGAAGTTTACAGCGACCTCGGGTTGTGGAGTACTTTAATCAATCGAATTTGTCAAAACTCACGATATCTATTGCCTTTCTTTCGTATTTAGCCTCTACTGGTGGGATATTTTTATCCTCCTCTTGAGTAACATTTGATGATCTACATTTTTCGAAAACTGTCATAACATCAAGATTTTAAGCAACGGAGTTCTTGAACACTGAATATTTTGACTTCTGTGCTTGGATCGATTCCATAAATGGTAGACGCTACAAGAACCGTACCATTATCGTGCCACTTTACTAGACAGATATCATCCAAAACCCTGTGATCATTTGATCCTCTTTCTCCTTTTTGAGTTCCTAATACTTTGTTTCCATCTGCTCGAAATCTTGAGATTTTGAAATAGTGATTTCAAAGTGTTTTCATCTGGTATGTCATGACAGATAGATTTAATTTGACAATTAAGACTTAATTTGATAAATTTAAGAATTAGCAAAACGTGAAGGAGCAATTGCGTTGTCTTTTGCCATTTCTGGAGCTCTTAAATTTTTTCTCCAAAATTGCCACTAACAATTGCTCCTCAAGGAAGCGATGTCATTGCCAATTCTCTGAATGTGTTGCTACTCTATACGTCAAAAGTTAGATTCAATTTAATTATATTTAATTTTTATGTAAATTTAATTCAATTGCAAAGGTTTCCTACTTAAATTTGCTGCGTTCTTTCTGTGTTTATTAATTTAACAGCGTCACTAACAGCATCTGACTGTTAAGCAAACAGTTGTGTTCATGTAGCATATAATTTATTCGCTCGATTTAATGGCATCCGCTGCCTGATCAGTTTTAGTTAGCGCTTCCAAAATTCGACCATTCAGCGTATTTTCACACAACAGTTGCCAACTGTTGTCTGCGCTGAATGCGGCCAATGTGAACATAAAATTAATAGTGCTGGATACTGATATAACTTTTCAGAGACACCGCATTAAATTTTAAGAGATTTTGTATTATACTATGTTTCCAACTGCTCGAAATCTTGCGATTTTGAAAAAGTGATTTCAAAGACCCTGTTCTCACTCGCCTTAAAAAAGGCAGAGTAATGGCGTTATTTTGACACTATGCATCTGTCAGGTGTTCTTACTACCGACTTTTTTAAGCCCGCCTTATTTTGCATTCCGAGAACAGTCCATAAATGTGGTGTTAAATTTCGGAGAATTCATTACTTTGTAAGTCTTAAATTAAACAGCAACGCAAACAGAAAACCCAACCAATGCAAAACAAAATTTATTTGCGCTAAAACATAAGAGAACCACGAGGAAAATGAGGCACAATGAAACTTCAAAGTAACAGACGTCAAAATGAATCGCAAAATTTTTAAAATTTTTGAAAATGCTGCCTCACGTAACTTGTCACCTTCCCACTTCCCACCTTACCTGTAGACGTCAAAATTAATCCGATGATCCGCCTAACGTAAGGCGCGTGAGAACAGGCTCAAATCGTTTCCATCTGGTATGTCATAACAGCTAGATTTCATTTGACAATTAAGACTTCATTTGATAAATTTAAGAATGAGCAAATCGTGAAAAGGAATTGCGTTGTTGCATTCCTTTTGCCATTTCCGGAGCTCTTAATTTTTTTCTCCAAAATGATACTAGCAGTTGCTCCTCACTGCAGCTAAAAGCCTTTTTATTTTCATATTTCCTGTGTTTTGCATATTTGCATATCGTTTTTTGAAAAATAATTAGTTGTCATATCCAAATGTCAATATGAAATATTTGACATAAGCTGAATAGTGCTAAATACTGATATAACTTTTCAGGGATGCCGCATTGCATTTTATGAGATTTTGTTTGTTGAAATCACAAGATTTTAAAATCTTAAACTTGTATAGAGAACTCTGTTGATTTCAATATGGATTTTACGAAATCTCACAAAATCTCAAGATCTCGAGTAGATGGAAACATAGTATTATCAGATTTTAGTCGTGTTGTCTACAAACATTTTGTGATTAAAACATGTTGGTATAGTTTCAGCAAGTCTGACTACAATATCCAAACAAAATTCCTGATTTCCTGTTCCCGTTTTAGTGCCTTAGCCTGTATAAATTTTGAAATATAAAACAATGCCAGCAGATTGACATAAAATAAATATTTTGAAGCCCCATTTATTAGGTTACCTATGCATATACTGATTTAAAAAGAATATGTCCTTTAAATGCCACCATCATCTCGTCCAACCAAGCGCGTCGGAAGCTAATTTCATCTGGGGGGGCAGTACAAATGGGGGGCAGTACAAATGGTAGTGCAAAAAAAAGTTCACCAAAATTTCTTCAAAGTGAAATAAACAAATGTGAATAAACAAATTTTTTATTTTAGTTTAAAATAAAAAAAATATAAAAATACATAAAAAATATTAAAAATTCATTATTTTTAAAAGTTCTTCCAATTTCAATATTAGAGATCAAGGATCTTTCATACGGTAATATGAAAATATAAGAAATAATGGTTCCTTTTATAAAGCAAGACTAGGCATATCTTTACATGGTTTAAATGCAATAAGGTACAAAAAGTTATATCAATTTAAATTATTCCAAAATGTTTCTTTCTGTCCTTGCGAGAAACAAACTCTTTCACCACCTCCATCGAATTCAATTCTTCGGTTTTATCTTTGTGAATGTGTATAAGTGCTGCATGAGTGAGTCGTTTCTGTGTCATAGTTGCTCGAAGATACGTCTTAAGTCGTCTTAGTGCACTAAAAGAACGCTCAGATGAAGCTGCTGATGCAGGCACAGTCAAAAGCAAAGTAATAAGTTTTTCAACTTAATTTAATAGTTTTTTTACAGTATCCGAATTTTTCGCAAATTGGGATACAATGGCACTACAATTTCAAGGTGTTTGGCCAGGCAATTGCTTCAGCAATTTCATCTGCATAAAGATCTAGTTTTGTTTTTAGATTTTGTTCAGAAGGCACTTTTCCGTTGAAGGCTTCGATTACAATATTTTCCAACGATTCCAGAGTGTCAAGATCTGTTTAAATGTACAATAAGATTTACAAAGTGCCAGTTTACACTAGTTTCACTCAACCGACTCACCGAATGTTAAATCAAAGTGAGTCGGTTGAGTTAAGCTGGTGTAAACTTGCAAAAATAAAAAAAAAAAGTAAAATATTGTTGTAAAATACTGTTTGATCGAATCTAGCCGTTATCTCATTTGAGAGAAGATCTAAAATTTTGAAATAATCTTTTCGTTGCCGATCATATAATGGCAACTGTACTCAAGGAACCGGATTTGATGTTTCTTCAAAGCGTCGAGGTGGATTTTCATCAGCTAATTCACAGTAGGGGCTTTCGCATTTTCCAAAACATTGGACCAACATGGCAGATTGTACAACATGTAGTACCATGCGTAAGCTAAAACGAAAGTCGAAATTTTTGGTTTTTTTCTGCCGATTGTACAATATTGTACAACTATGTAAAATTACTGCTCAATTGTTAGGGCATCTAAAAGTTGCTTAGCTATTAGCCGGATGTGTTCTGCTTGAGAGCTTACAATTAATGATATTGCTTTACAAGTTGGAGCGTTCGAACGCTCAATCAAATAGTCCCATTAGTTTTCCATCTAACTTATCGTACAACATGTCGTCCAATAAGTGCTGTTCACATTTCAAACCGCTCATCAAATCATTTGTCAAATCGTTTGACCACAGAAGTGTTCTGACTCTTCAAATTTTTCGTCAAATTTCATTTTATCTTGAACACCGAAGTAAGCACATCGCGATGACGGAAAAATTTTAATACCTTTTGTTATTAAAATCGTATTGGAAGAAGAAGAAATTATTTTATAAATTATTATAAATTGTTTGCAACAGTTATTTATTATTATTTTGATATTATTTTCTTCCGCTCCTTCTTTTGCCGCGATGTGCACAGGTTGAAAACTTTTTTGAACTGACAAAATCGTACTACACGATTTGACGAGTGCTCACACTGGTCAAATCGTTCGGCAAATCAGCAGAAAAATCAAAAATTTTCGATTTTCATCTAACGATTTGACCAACGATTTGATAAGTGTTCACACTGGTCACAAAATTTCTTCACATGAAACATGAAGAAGGGAGAAAGAAGAGGAAAATATATAATACAAAAATATTATCGTTGTAAAAAAACTGATATTTTGAATAACTTTTCCTTTTAAATTGTTTATCTAGCTAAAAAAGTGGGGGGCAACTGCCCACCTTTCCCCCCCGCTTCCGACGCCAATGCTTGCAGCTTTTTACTGACCATGTTGATTTTAGCAAGAATTGAGTACCAACCCGGCAAACCAAACTTGACGACTTTGTCGAAATTCCGACCAATTCGTAATTATTTCGAGCTGTCGTAAAGAATTCGTTACTATTTCGTTACATCAAACTTCGGAACAGTTTGAATCTTGAAACGAATTTATGCCGAGTTTTGATATGTGCTGGCGCTAAATAATAAAAAGGAAACACTGTATATCCATCTCATTCTCTCGCACGCTAATAGCTATAGATATTTCTCTTTTTTTACTGTCGCTTTTTCTTGGTAGAGAAGTTTAAAAAATTTTCACTTCAACAACAAAGTGTGCCAGGTAAACGTCGTAAATTTTCATGTAAACTTATAAGGAAAAAACTAATATTTAGGTAAAATTCTTTGAATTTATATAATTAATTTCTTTCGGTGGTCGTTATTTAAGAAATGTGGAATGTCGCGTCAAGGTTTTAGAAGAAGTGTGAAAAAAGAAGGTGCAAAGCTTGTGGACTTAATTCTTTTTAAAACAGAAACATCTACATCAACAACAACAATAATACCAACAACAACAATAACACCAGCAACAGCACCAGCAACAACAACAGCAACAGTGAGTGTTTTAATGAGTGGCAGCGAGGAATTTCTTCCATCCATAATTGAGAACTGTCAACCCATGCTAACAACTGCTGCGCCATTAAACGTTGACGCTTCTCAAGATGAAGAAATAAGTTCAATGGAACTCCTGCATGCGAGCACCACAACAAATGCTTTCAATTGCTCATCAAATACCGATGCGTCGGCAGAGAGTCTGGAAAAATTCTTAGCCGAATGGTCGATAAAATATAGTATTCCGACAATAGGTATGACTGAGCTATTAAAAAAATTGCAAAGTTTTGATGGAAGCTTGCCAGCGGATGTTCGAAGTTTGAGGAGAACACCAAGAAAACAAAATATTTTTCAAATGGGAAGCGGCTCGTATATTCATCATGGGCTTAAAAAGTGTTTAACAGATTTTCTATACAAAAATGCAAAAAACAAAGAATTATGTACATTAAATGGATTGGTCTTAAACTTCGGAATTGATGGGCTTCCTCTTTTTAAAAGTTCGAAACAGAACCTTTGGCCGATTATGCTAAGTATTAACGAATTCCCGGATGTGTTTTTAGTTGGCTGCTATATAAACTCAAGCATAGAAAACAATCAAATTGACAAAACAAAACCAGAGAGTTCAAATATTTTTTTAAGACACTTAGTTGAAGAATTAAATGTTCTTACTAATACTGGATTTTCATTTGACCAAAAGTTATTTAATATTAACGTTGGTTATTTTGTTTGCGATGCTCCAGCACGTGCTTTTCTGCTGAACATAAAGTCACATTCAGGCTATTTCTGTTGTACTAAGTGCATTCAAAAAGGACAAAGCTATAAACGACGGATAACTCTGCCATCATGCAATGAACAGGCTAGAACTGGTGAGACATTTAAGAACCGAACCCATCCTGAACATCACACCAAGCTAGAGCCACTTCTGCTAGAATCCTTAAACATTGATTGCGTAAGCCAATTTCCGTTGGACTATATGCATGCTGTATGCTTGGGGATGACTCGACAACTTCTTAAACTTTGGACAAAAAAGAAAGGTGCAGTTTATTCGTTTACGCGATCACAAATTGAGAAGATATCTGGCGAAAACATTTTACTAAGAAAACAATTTACTTTTGAATTCAACCGAAAGCCGAGAACTCTAGACGAACTGGACAGGTGGAAAGCCACTGAATATCGGTCATTTCTCCTTTATAGCGGAGTTTTTACACTAAAAAATGTATTAGATGATGTACGTTTTCAACATTTTTGCAAACTACAATTCGCAATACGAATCCTCTCTGATCCTAAACTGTGCATCGAATTCAATAACAAAGCCAAAGAATACCTCAAAGAATTTGTAAACTTTGTGCCAGAACTTTACGGCCTTGAAAATTTGACGTATAATTGCCATAGCTTGATTCACTTAAACGAGGACGTATTAAGATACGGATCTCTTAATAGCTTTAGTGCGTTCAAGTTTGAAAATTATCTTTACAAGTTGAAAAGAAAAGTAAAGAAGGGTAATTTTGTTCTGTCGCAAATATCTAATAGAATTACAGAGGAGAGTATGACAATTCGGCAATTTAGAGATATAACAAGTGTTCCAATTTTGGGAAAACCCTTACCTGACAACTGTTTCAATGAAGTTATCTACGAAGGAAAAAAGTACTCTCTAAAATCTCCAGATAATTATTGCTATTCTCTAAATAAAATTTACATGATCTCAAAAATTGTTTGTAAAGACTATGAAATTTACATTGTTGGAAGAGAAGTAAAAGAATTGGAGAGTTTCTACGATTTTGATCAAAACACTAATATTTTAAATGTATACAAAACAAGTTGCTTAAATATTTCTACCACCGAAACACTTTTCCTACTTCATAAAATTCAGTCAAAATGTCTTCATTTCCATTTAGAATTGTCCTCAATGCTGCATATTTTTACACCTTTACTGTAAACCTACAATGTATAAACACGTTAATTTTGGAATCGAAGCAGGATCTGGTAAAATATATATTTATATTAGTTTCTTGTTAATAATGTTTTGTTTTCTTAATATCGATTTAAAATTAGATCATGACTTGAACATTATGGAACTTAGCACCCATACAAACGATGATTCTAAAAATATTACCAATCCGACAAAAAAGAAATCAAAAGATACGCTGTATGGTAAGGTTTTAAAGTTTGTTCGCATGTAAAAAACAAAATATATATAAATATAATTTTCTTTCTTACATATGTGCAGAAATTCGTGACAGACTTGAAACTGTTATACAACAAAATGAAAAAGTTCTGGAAGAAAATCGAAAAATTATCAATCATTTTTCAGAAGAGTTTGTGGCATTAAGACGACAAGTCGAAGAATTAATAAAAACATCAAAAGGTCTACAACTTAAAAATTGTTTGCTGCCAGAACTTCCTATTACATCAAAAGATGACATATTAAAATTTGAAGCTGATTTAAAATTTAATAAAGATATGCAGAAAGAATTGGTATGAGACTCTAAAATTTTAATGAATTTAAGTTAGTTAGTTTTACTTTTCAGATAGATAAATTTTGCCGCCAAAACAATGATGACGTCACAAAATTCATCACATGTAATTTAAAATTGATTTTCGGCGATGATAAATTAGCATCACACTTCTCATGGACAAATTTCAGTTCGAATATATCTATTAAGGAATTCCATATAATTCAAGCTCTAAAAGGTACTTTTACAGTAAAAAAAATACCTTAATCCCTTTATTTTGAAAAATTTTCTCATAATTTAAAATAAGACTTGGAAAAAATGTTGCTCTTTGTCAATAAAAATAGGAGGCGTTCACACGTTAAAGTGCTTAGAATTTTAAAAATCAGAAAACATTTTTTGTTATTTAACTGTTTTAGTTATTTTATGCCCTAATAGCCCAAACAGAATAGGCATAGCCAACATGTAGCGAGCTGTCGAAAACATAGCCAACGAAATGTTGTGTACAGAATCGAATTTGTGTTGATAACGCAGATAGAACTTTATGCTTACAATATTTTGTTATTTTTTACTAAATTAGTAGATAAAGCCTTGCATATGATAATTTGTTTGTTTTTTTACTAATTTGGACTAATATCTTTCAGTCAATTTAAAGTGTTCTAATTTGAACAATGTATTTTGACATTTCGCTACCGTTGGCTGCGGAAAAAGTTAAAAGTTCGTCAACATTTTTGTGTCGGCTGCGTTCGCTACGTGTTGGTTATTTTCATTATGTTCATTTCATAGGGTTGCAAGGCAACCAACTTCTATGTTGACATTTCTTTTGTTGGCTGCGTGTTGGCTATGCTTATTCGGTTTGGGCTATAAGGCCGCTCTTTAATGTCTGTTTACGCCAAACATTTTTGGGCAAAATTTTGTACTTAACTTTATTTCATTAATTTTATATTAACTTGAATTAAAATTATTTTTTCAGATGCTTGTGTGCTTTCTATTGAGCAAGCAAAAATATCAAAAATCGATGCAACAATTAAGAAATATTTCAATAATGCAAAGGACCGTTTTAAAAAAACCGAAAAAAGGCAGCATCTAAAGGAACTGACAAACTCTGACTAAACTCTACTTATATTCAACATTAATTTCATTATTAATTTGTTTTATCTTTTTATTGCATTGAATTGACTTAACTATGTATTGAATTTAATTTATTTTAAAAATAGATATTATAAAATATGCGGTGTTATTTATTTACTATTTTCGAATTATTTGCAGAAAGACAGTTAGCTTCTAATTTGAAATAAAATTAATTGGCTGTTTATTCATAAATATTTACCTGGGGCTTTACTCTGTAATGCGATTCGAAAACCAAATGCGATTCGTAAACAAAATCACAAAATGTAAATACATTAATTAAGATTACTACATGGCAGTAACTTTGTACCTCTGCTTTAAAATACTGTTTTTATCTGCATTAAATTCGAACTAATCAAAAATTAGTCAAAAAACCATGTTAATACTTGGTGCGATTTTGTTTTCGAATCGAATTTGCTTTTCGAATCGCATTACAGAGTAAGGCACTAGGTAAATACTTATGAATAAACAGCCAATTAATTTTATTCCGAATTAGAAGCTAACTGTCGAAACTACATTTCGTTACGAAATCTTAACTAGATTTCGTTACGAAATCGTAACTGCATTTCGTTACGAAATCGTAACTGCATTTCGTTACGATTTCGTAACTACATTTCAGTCCGAATTCGTAACTACATTTCGTTCCGAATTCGTAACTACATTTCGTTCCGAATTCGTAACTACATTTCGTTCCGAATTCGTAACTACATTTCGTTCCGAATTCGTAACTACATTTCGTTCCGAATTCGTAACTGCATATCGTTCCGAATTCGTAACTACTTATCGTTCCGAATTCGTAACTACATTTCGTTTCGTATTCGTAACTACACATCGTTACGAAGTCGTGTCAACCAGTTCATACGATTTTCTTTACTATTTCGCAACGAAATCGGATTCCGAAATCTGAAAGTTCCCGAAATATTCGTAAAGAATTCGTTACGATTTCGGAAAGTTTGGTTTGGTGGGAAGTTATCAGACTACAAAGAAATTTAAAACTACGTATTTTTTGCAATGCTCATTGCAATATTTCGTGCGAATGCATCCAATTTCTCATCTTGGCTGGCATCAAATGTAGAGTCATATATTTCTCCAATGATAAACCTGAGTGGCGTGAGTGCATCGATGCGGCTTTTCCAGCGTGTTAACAACAAGAATGCGAGAATGGTTGCTACATGGCACATAAAATGCTTTTGGATTGAGTTCTAAAATTCTTCTTTGTACTCCAGATTTTTATCCTTTCATGTTTGACCTATTGTCGTAGCCTTGACCACGAATGTATTTTATTAGAATTCCGTATTTCATTAATGTATCTATCAGAACATCCTTCAATCCTTTACCTGTAGTGTCGTTGATTGCAATGAAACAAATTAAATTACCTTGAATCGAAATTCCTTCTCCTGGTACTACTCGTACGAATTGTACGATCATTGTCATTTACTCGGTATGGGTGACGTTTGGTATGCAGTCCAATATAATCGCATATTATATTCGTTTTTATATTTCAATCAATATGTCATCCAATTTGTGAGCTGAAAGCAGAGAAATAAATTCATTTTGAATTGTTTTGCTCAAATAATGGGTATTAATTTCTTTAGAAGATATCCGCGTAAATGCTCAGCCAACACGATGTCGAATTTAACTATGTACTCCATCAATTGTAAAAAATTTCCATTATTTTCTTCAAAAAGTACGTCACTTTTTTATCGTACGCCACTTACGAATACTAATATATTTGATAAGTATCTGACGCTGTAGTCAAAAAAAAAGAAAGATACTTTTTGATGTGTCGTACCATATTGTACGATAATTCGGTGGTGGAGAATTTAATGCACAATGTTTTTCCCTCCATTTTTTAACTCTTAATTTTTTCTTCTTCTAATTTTCCCCCTTAAGTAGATACTTACTAATTTTTTCGCCCCTCAAAGTTTGGCGACCGACTGCTTCGCCTGTGCCTTAATCCGGCCATGGTTGTCGTTGTTGTGTTGTTGTATTGATAATATGGTTGATGTTGCTTTTATTTGTAGTCCCAGTAGTCAACAGTATGTGGTTTAAAGCTCGAGCGTTTTCCTCCTGACCTATATTTAAGTTGTTCTCTAACACAGTCGTCAGGTTAAAATGGGATGGCGGGAAAAAAGTGATCAAACCGGGGAAGATGGAAAAATAGTAATAGCTTATTTTAAAAATTTATAAAATCACTTCTATTACTATATATTCTGTTGTTTGACTTCATAAATGTTTGGAAAGTTTTTATTTTATTATTTTATTTTATTGTCAGAGCTGGGTTATAATGATTCCTTTTTAATTTAATTTCACCTCAATTCCAATTCCTTGGAATAAGGAATTTTTAATTAAACATCTCAATTCCTCAGGAATGGAATTGGAAAAAAATCGTCAATTCTATTACAGGAATTGTAATTGGTAATTGAACTCCTCAATTCCTCGGAATGGAATTGGAAAAATTGTCAATTCCATTACAGAAATTGTTATGGGTAATTAAACGCCCCAATTCGATTACAATTTGAAAATATCGCTTTGTAAGTAGATTAATGAAATTTTTACAGAGGTGTGGAAGTTGTGTACCAAGCAATTTGCAAAAAGTCGGCTGGATTGAATCAGGTTGCGTAGCAGCTATATATTTTGTTCTAACTCAAAATGTGGTATTAAAGTAAAGAATTGGTGTCTTCGATAATACATGTATTTGTAAATATTTCATTAACCAACTAACAGTGGGAGTCAAATAAAGTTTTCTTTTACGTAATGAAGTAGTTTTGAGTTAATGAAAAAGTAATTAAAATTTTAATTTCAAATTACAAGTCCTGTAATACAATAATTGATGATTTCTTCCAATTCCATTAATGACGAATTGAAGTGTTCAATTAATAATTACAATTCCTGCAATTCCAATTTTTTTAATTCCATTCCAAGGAATTGATGTGTACAATTATCAATTGCAATTCCTGTAACGGACATGACGATTTTTCCAATACCATTCCTGAGGAATTTAGATGTTCAATTACCAATTACAATTCCTGTAACGGAATTGACGATTTTTTTAAAACTAAATTTCTGAGAAATTGAGAGGACCAATTAGCAATTCCTAATTCCAAGGATTTAAAATTGAATTGTAATGAGTACTTTTTGACCCAGCTCTTTTTATTGTAAAAGTGAATTATAGCTATTAATATTATAATAATTAATGTATATACAAGAAAAGAAACACTAGCAACAAAGGGTTTCAGCTTGCAATTTATGGTGACGTGACATAGTCTCATATTGAGAATTTGGGATTGTGTAACTTTATTTGGCGGACGTAGTCCTAAAAATTAGATTTGGGATTATGACCACTTATTAATCAGTTACAACACCAAATTGAGGTTCTGACCGCTTGGTATTATATCCGCTTTTAAAATGTTATAATCTCAAATGGTTTTAATAAATAATTGTATAATAATAAAATAATGGATAGTATGACCGTTTGGCTAAGCGATATAGCTCCTAAATAAAATGACTCTTAATTAAAAAATGAAATAACTCCAAAATCTAAATAATCCTAATAAAAGAACTCTTAATGCAAAAAATGCAATAACTCCCAAATGTTAGGGCTTATTGTGGGTTTGGATTTATATCATATTGGTTACTTAAAAACTTAAACTTAAAATTAAATTCATCGCTTGAGAAAATGATTTGCCCTGGTACGGAATCGATTATAAAAAAATTGATTTGTTGTTATCAACATTCCGTACAAGAGAAAATCAAGTTTTTTATGGTGTTTTTTACGATTAACGCCGAAATAAGTCCAGAACACTCTTGAACAAGGCAAAGGTCACTAGATCCACAGATACGTGGACGAACTAAAAAGTGGCTTCAAAAGAATAAAAGAATCAATTCAGAAAAGCACAAAGACAATCCTGGAAGGTCTTTTTTGAAAAAGTAACACAAACCTCAGATGCTTCAGGGCTTCGGAAAATTCTAGTAACGGTTCCCTCTAATCCAAGCTTCATGAATAAAGAAGACGGCATTTGGACCACCAATAGTGTGGAATCTCTTTATGTTTTAGTAGAAACTCGCTGTCCAGAGATGTTCAGAAATATGTAACGCTCCAATTAAGGAGGATCAGATACCATCTATCCCTTGGCTTAAAATAGGTTGTGCGTCGGGTTTGAAACCCACCCGTAAAAACCCATTTCAATGAAAACTAATAAGAAAAGAAGAAAACCTTATCCCCAAATCTGATGACGACTTCCGCACACGAAAAACTGATAATGATTTACGAATATGCACCTGGAATGTCCGAACCCTTAATTGCGAAGGTGCCTCTATCCAGCTGACTGATGTCTTGGAAAGATACAAAGCTGATATCACTGCTATCTAAGAAATGCGATGGAAGGAACAGGTTGCATTCGGCATGCACCCTGTGATGCACCCTGTGACTTCAACGCTAAGGTGGGCAAGGAAAATATATTTGGTCCAATAGTCGGAAAGTTCAGCCTCCACGACAACACCTCCGATAACGGAGTGAGGCTGATTGACTTCGCCGCAGCGCGAAACATGGTCGTAAGTAGCACTAGATTCAATCATCTCAATATTCATAAAGCCACCTGGATGTCTCCATGGACCAAAAAACCAAAAATCAAATTAATCACGTTTTGATCGACGGAAGGCACTCTTCCAGTGTATTGAATGTACGCACGATCCGTAGTGCAAACATTGACTCAGATTACGATCTTGTTGCAGCCAAGATCCGTACACGTCTGTGCGCAGCTAAGAATATACGCAACCCTACACAGAGAAAGCTAGACGTCGACAAGCTGCAATCAAAACAGACAGCCGAAGCTTTCGCCACTCGACTCTCACTCCTGATTCAAAGCACTACTCCAATTGATGATATATGCGCGCAGTGGACACACATTTCCAACTCCATGCGTGCGGCTGCTGAAGAGGTGATTGGCTACCACCGCCCTCGCCGAAACCAGTGGTACGACCAGGAGTGTCGCGACGCCACTGCAGAGACCTACAAAGCCACGGACCTACAAAGTTGGTTGTAACGCGCGCTGCTAAGGAGCGATACAAAGAAAAGAGGAGGGAAGAGAGAAGTATTTTCAGGCGGAAAAAAAGAGAGGCAGAAAAGCGCGAGCAGGAGAAGATTGAGATGTATGGTGACAGGAATGAGGCCTGAAAATTTTTCGAAAAAATAAGACGCCTTGCAGATGGTTTTAAAACCGGGGCAAGGATGAAAACGGGAATCTAGTAACAGATGTCTAGAGTAGACAAGCTACTCCTTTTTCGAGAGGAAATCTTTTTGATTAAAGGGACTCTATTGTTTAAAAGGAATATGTTTAAAAATTTGCATTTTTACATTTTTTAGTGCGAAAGAAAACGAAAAAAAAATTATATTAAAATTACTCAAAAATTATCCAAAAAATGCTGTAAAAATTAAACATATCCAAAAATGACAATAAAATACCTTAGAAATCGCTAAAAATTACCAAAAAATGCTCCAGACTTCGTAAAAATTACCTGAAAACAAAAAACGATGAAAAAGGACGAAAAAATGACCTAAAAACTTTTTATATTTGGAATTTAGGAAACATAAATAGACGTACTAAATAACCAAGAAATGTCTTGGAAGCAGCAGAAAAAAGATGAAATGTCATTGAAATCCTTGCCCTGGTTATAACCAATGTTAGTTGATTCGACTAACACGCTCCAAACTCGTTTTTGAGGAGATGCTGGCAAATAAAATACATATTAAGGGTATACACTTCACACCGTAATTTTCCGAAATCGGAGATTTACGAAAATTTCAGTGCAATTGTTGTTGTTCTGGCTTTCCACAGATAGCTTAAATTTAATCATCTATTGAATTGGTGAAAAATAATCGTTGGAAATTTGCGAAGAAACGTTGTGGTCAGTACGTACAAGCAACTGTATTTCATGAAAACACAACATCCTGAACGGTCTTCTTCAATAAAATTAGTTTTTTTACTTATTTTCGACATTTTTCATAATTAAACGGCAACGACAAAGGTTTCAATAAATTAACAGATTGCTCATCGTCAGTTTGACAAATATTTAAAAAAAAAATTGAAAAGCGGCCGCTCACTTCAACTCGTCGTAAATTTGAGATCTCGGAAAATTACGAAGTGAAGTGTATACCCTAATTAAATGTTTTGAAAATGGGAAACTATGTAAATTTTTCAAGAAACCAAAACACATTGATATTGGTCTTTGGTTTTATTTGAATTTCTTTTTATATTTTCTTAAGCTACTTATTTCATAGTTCAAAAAAAGAGAACAGTGTTAGTCGAAACGACGTCATCAAACTTATACAATAGGCCGGGCCAATTTGTATGGAGCCGAAAAATTCGATTAAAGCCACCCCCTGGGATGATTCTATGGACAATTCTAAGCAACTTTGGTGAAGGAACCATAGGTCTATCTCGATTTTCGAGTCTCCCACTTTTCAAAAAATGATTTTTCCCCTATAACATCATTGATTCAAAATTCGATTTTTTATTCATCGTTATATGATCTTTTTTATGTGTATATGGGGGGTTTTTGGGGTCGAGAAATTCATTTCTGATCTTTATTTTTACCTATGACCACCGCCAGAGGGCGTTTCATGCCTATTTTAACCAAAATTATTTCTGCTGCTTTGTGGACTTTTTATCTCTGACATTTATTGTTCTTAATTTTAAGTAAGTCAATTGTTTATATCCGCACTGAACAAACTCGTCGCCCACCGCAAACTGCATTGATGTGTATTGACGGTCGGCGATGGGTTTGTGTTGTTGATGTTCAGTGCGGCCTTTTGACACTTGCTGTCATATGTTTAGTGATTTTCCTCCCGTTTTGGCTTTTCTCTCGCATTCCTTTAACCGCGTTGGTTCGTTTTTTTGCGTATGGAATTTAGTTGGTTTTAAATAAATAAAATTAAAGTAAATTAAGTACAGAAATTGTGTTCGTATTTATAATTGTTTAAACGCGTCAGTTTTTTCGCATACTCCACAGTGCATTACCCGGCATACTAACAGCACCACCAGACGGCACATCACCAGACAGCCGCAGCAATTAACGACACAAGGCTCCGCCACCAGCAGCAACATCATCCCCACCGACTACCAACGCACCCAGGAGAAACCAGGCAACACCAGTAACACCCACATAGTGTGTAAAAACTAATACGTTCTAACAAGAAACGTAACTAATATAAATAAAATTCTCATCATTTTTACCATTGCGTTTTTACCAATTTGCAGGTGGAAAAAATATATTCGAACCAAATGTTTTAAAATATACTAATTTCAGTTATTTTTTAAGTCTTATGTATGCAATGGATCTAAATACATTGCCGTCTACATCGCAAACTGCAACAACATCAACAAGTAACGAAACTCATTTGAAGCATTTGCCTTCGCACGATGTTGCTGTTTTTGGTGCATCTTGTGATTTGAGTGGACTCAATCTGCCAACGAAACAGGATATTTTAAGATGTTTTTTTTTCTTGGCCGAACGTGCTAAACTCGAAAACAAAATGTTTTCGTATAAAACATTCGTACCGCACGTAACAGACAAATTGATTGAAATTTAGAGTCAACTTAATGTTGAAATTATAACAAAAAAAAGTGTTGGTAGAAAATTGGGTACATTGATTGACAAGTATCAAATCGAAACTAAACATCCAAAAATCGCCACATTCAGAACGTTCGTGCAATCTACAAAAGAGTTATTTTACATCGGCAAATGTCAATGTGACTTGAAGGCAGCATTATGCTCATGTGGATTGATTCCAGATCATTTGAAAGAGTTTATGCGAGATCAAAATAATGTTATGAAGATTGACGATACCGGAATTCGTGCCAGAAGTTGAAGAGCCAGCACCAACGTCAACAATAATACCAACAAGCGTTGAAGAGACCCATTTAGCATATGAACCAAGTACTGATGCAGATGAGCCAAGTTCAAATCCACAAGATGTTCCGCCACTGATACGAGGACCGTATACTCCCAGATACGATGCTTCGAACTTCGCTGCGATGTGTGATCGATTTGGTGTGTCAGATAGAATAGCAGCAGCACTCGCAACATCCCTTATGCAAGACATTGACGTAAAAGATGCACATGGCAATCCGATCATCATGGATAAAAATAAAGTGCGTCGAGAAAAAGCCAAATGCAGAGAAGAATTGCTTCGTAAGCAGTATGATGCATCCAATTTGATAGCATTTTCATTCGACGGCCGAAAAAATGATGCTTTAACAATGGAAAATCTCGATGAGAAGTTGCATCCAAGGATGGTGAAAGAACCACATCTAGTTGTTTTGAAGGAACCAAATTCTCGATTGATAGGCTACACAAAAGTCGAAAATGAAGATGCTGAACACAAATTGATGACATTGAATGGATTCTTCGTCGAAAAAGAAATTGCTCTCGATGCATAATCGGCATATGCTGTGATGGTGAGCCAACAAATACTGGCGTAAGAAATGGGATTTTGCGTCGATTTGAATTGCATTTAAATAGACCGCTGCATTGGTTTGTATGCCTTCTGCACTTCAACGAGCTGCCATTTTGTCATTTGTTTAACACTTTGGACAAATCATCGACCCCTGGACCACGAACAACAACCGGAACGTTGGGCAAACAAATTGAAACGTGTGAAAATCTTCCGGTATGTATCATTTTTCACATCGATTTTTTCCATATTAAATGGTAAAATTGCATTTAATTCATCTAATTTCTTTTTTTTCAGCTTATAGATGAATTCGAGATAATCGTGCTAGAGAACATGCCACCTGATTTAGATCCATTTGAATTATCCACCGATTCAAAGTACCTATACAAAATGGCCAATGCAATTTCGAATGGTGTTGTTCCTGCGGATTTGTCTCACATTAAACCAGGACCAATAGCACATTCACGTTGGCTCACCAAGGCAAATAGATTGTTGCGGTTGTATGTGTCAACTGAAAATCCATCAAGGAATTTGAAAATTCTGGCAACATACATAATGAAAGTGTATGTGCCGATGCACTTCAACATCAAGTACTATAATTCGGTGGTCTTCGGTAGTGTATTATTTCACAAATTCATTCGTTGGACACAATATTTGGATACAAATCTACGCCAAGTTGTGAATAATGTCATTAAAGACAATTCATATTACGCACATTCCGAAAATATTCTGTTAGCGATGTTATTTGATGATAAAAAAGAGACACGAAACATTGCAATCAAGAAAATTTTACACTACCGAAGAAATCTGTACGACCCGGCACATCTTAGAGTTTATTAAAAACCTTTGATAAACTTCAATTGTACAGATTATACGAATATGATTGATTTAAATAAAGATGATGTCTTATTCGAACCACCGTTTACGCATACCATTCCGTATGATCATTTGGAACAATATATAGAATACGATGATTCACCATTGCCTGATCCAAGAATTCCGGTACACATACAAGCAACGGAAAGACATTTTCAGTTGCTGGCTAGCGTTTCTAAACGTGTTTTACAAAAAAATCGACACAGTGTTATGGCAGTTACATCAGAAAGCCGTGCAAAATACCCCAGACTGGAAAGCAAGAAAGACTTTCAAAAATAACTTATTTCGCTTTTCTTCCACTAAATTAATTTTTTTGTTTTTTCTTGCACATGTTCTTAGTTTTTAGGTTGAATTTCTGTTGACAAAAAATAAAATAAAGATCAATATTACCGAAAAAAATTTAAATTTTTCTCAGAAAATAGACGAAAAATAGTTAAAATATGCATGAAACGCCCTCTGGCGGTGGTCATAGGTAAAAATAAAGATCAGAAATGAATTTCTCGACCCCAAACACCCCCCATATACACATAAAAAAGATAATATAACGATGAATAAAAAATCGAATTTTGAATCAATGATGTTATAGGGGACAAATCATTTTTTGAAAAGTGGGAGACTCGAAAATCGAGATAGACCTATGGTTTCTTCACCAAAGTTGCTTAGAATTGTCTATAGAATCATCCCAGGGGGTGGCTTTAATCGACAAAAAAATTTGGCCCGCCCTATTATACAATGTGTACATATCGAGATTTAAACGAGATTAAAGTCCTCAACGAGATTAACTTCTTAATATTGTTGAATTTTAAGAGATAAGCCATTTAAAAGTTATTCTCGTTCTGTAGTAGATTAAAAATTAATTTCATTGCTTATCTTCTAAAAAAAGTTGCGACTCTGTTAATATTGGAAATTTCTTAAATTGCAACAAGGGTATGCAACTGCTCGACATTATAAAAAAACTGGTCTCGAATAGTACAATTTGTGCAAAACTGGTTTTCGAATTATTCGATCAGAAATTAAACACATTTTTTAAATACTTATATTATGAAATTATTGAGATAATTTGTACTTAATGATTTGTTTTAACATAATACCTTAAAAATAAAATAAAATTTAAATGAAGCCAAACTTAGGCGGTTTTTGGCTTTATTTTTTATAAAATGGGAGACTGAAAAACACGTTCACTTATAGTAGATGTGGGATATATTGTCAACAATGCGTTAAACAAATTACCTAATTATCTTTAATTTTTCAGTTCTTTTTTTTTTAATTTTTTGAAAAGCTTAAAGTCTTCAATTAAGGAATTTGGGTTATTTCCTTTCAAAAATTTATTGGGAGCTTAAATTGTACATTTTAACTTACATAAAATAAGCAAGGCGCTTAAAGCCCGTATGATACTTCATTGTTTTGTCCCATTTCAAAATCTGAAAACAAGTGGCGCGTGGGCTAGACAGATATGTATTGCAGAAAAAGGATGAAAACATACATCGTGCCAATTTTCTACATCTCCGCAACGTTACAATCTTATCTCTCTTTTCTTATTGGCTGCGGAAGAAAGAGCTCAAGCTTGTTTTTTAACTTAATATTGATCGAAACATAACACTGAAAGTGGTAATAATGTATAATGTCAAATCTTAATAAATATGGCAGCAGCAACAAACTAAAGGCCCAACCAAAATAGATGAAACGAGACGATAGCAACTTGACGAACGTCTGCACTCGTTACGGATGTTTACGGATTTAACCCAAAATGAAACGAGCTGCTCAACTCGTCTGAATCAGCTGATCAGATAACAATCGTTTTATTTATTTATTTCATTTGTGAATTTTTTAATTTTTCATAAAGATTTGTAAAAGATAAGTGAAATAATAGTGAAATTGAAATAAATTGATGAAAATAAAACAAAAACGCACTCTGCACAGCTGTTGACGAGTTGCTACGCTAGCAGTTCGGTTCTTACGGAATAACACGTTTTGTCAAACAGTTTCGTTTAGTTTCGTTCAGTTACGTTTGCTCATTTTGGGCAGCTACAAATCGTCTATTTTGGTTGGGCGTTAAGTATTATTTGTTGAATAATTAATTTCATATCAAACAGTTATTTATAATAAAATTATTATGTATTTACATTTTTCCAATTAAAGGCCATAACCAAAATGGAAGTTACGCTTTACTTGGGACCAACGCAGCAAAGGAGGACTTTAAAAAATTTATTGAAGTTCAGTAACCTTAAAAAAATAAAGCAACGAAATGTTCAAATTAACTTCTTTCGCACTAGCGTAAACAGGGTAAATTATAAAAGGGGATTTTCCTAATCTTATTTGTTTTAATCTCGTATGTAAAAGTAAAATAAGAATATACTGTGGGGTATTTTAACTTCGACCCCCTTGAAGGTAATCAAGGAATCCAGCATTAGCAATTATTTTCTCGATTACAAGTAAGAAAAGTTTTTGCTGATAAGCTGCAAAAACCGTAACAACGGCCGTAGACAGATTAACGGTAGCTTTACTTGTTTGCCTAACTCAAAACAGGGTTACTATTTTGTTTTGTCTGGGTTGCACCCACAAATCGGCCCGAACGGACAGGTTGACCAACTGAACAAACTCACAACACCAGGCAAATCTGGTAAAACAACAATTTCTTTAACTAAATTATGCAATAGCTTTAAAAAAATTATGATGGAAAACAACCATTCATATTAAGATTCATGCTTCAGGCACTGATTTAATATTTATTTTTTATGGCATGGCATGCGTGATTGTGTTCAAGTAGAGCGATTAAGTGTTTGAAGAAAACTGACACCGGCAGATGGCTAGATTATTGTATGCATTTCCGAAATTAACAACAACAGTTAGTTACCCATTTAATGCACATACACACATACACAGACCCTCAAGTTGATATCGATTAAATGTAAAGATCTTAAACGAAATCTATATAAATTCTTGAAGAAATTTTTGCGTTTATGTTCAACCAACAGGCGATATGTTCGATATGTTCACAGACGCAAATGTATATAACTGGAGTCTTGAGATTTATGGATGCAATTCCTCATTAAAATTACCTGATGGCTTTTGGCTGTGTGTGTATGGTTGAAAGCTTGTGTGCTCCGAGTAATTAATTTTGAAGTTAACGACCAATAAAGCTTAAAACAAACAAGTTGCAGTGTTGACTGCAAGTCATAACCTAAAAAAAGCAGCTGATTGAGAACAGGAGCAAAGCAGTGCTGTTGGCTATACTATAAAATCAATCAGCAGCCCACAATTAAAAAAAAATCATTTTAGATTTTATTGTCAGCAGTGAAAACAAAGCAAAACTAAACATTGTTTTGTCCAAAACTAACTGACCCCGATATAGAAAATTTCCAAAAATGATAACTGAAGATCGTCTATGCTAACAAAAAGAAGTAGTGCGGTAGGGGACCCCCGTCAGGAACAAAATTCCTAATGCCGTGGTTATGCTAGGCAAACATGATTGCCGAACATTTTTCGTTGTTATTGTTTCACGTATAAAATGATAAAAATGAACTTTTTCTCATATTCATTTTCTCGCTCTCGGACCGAACATTTTGATTGCTGATTGAAACGCCAAACATGCCGAACTTTCCAGTGTTGGCAGTCATTTTGTATAATAGCATCAAAAAAGTAGGTAAAAGTATTAAAAATTGAAGTTGAATGTGTCTTCAAGTAACCCTTAACATAAACAGCTAGCTAGCATGTCAGATATAAGTTATATTTCCAATTAAAACAGCTTATTAATTTATTGGCTGACACTATGTGCCAGATAAAGTGTTTATTTATTAGTAGGCACTATGTGCCAATGTTATCATAACCGATTGGATTAAAGCGGAGTTTAGAACTAAAACTTAAAGTCAAGAGTAAGAGTAACTTAAGCTACGCTGCTATTATTCTGGTTGCTATGTTGTTGTTGCTATTGTTGCTATTGCTGTTAGTGTGGAGGCGATCACTTCTTGCTGGCATTATGTTGTTGTTAATATTGTTGTAGAGGCGATTGCTGCTTGCTGGCATTATGTTGTTGTTGATGTTGTTGTAGAGGTGATTGCTGCTTGCTGACGTTGCGTTTGCTGCATCCGCTAGAACTGTAAAATTGTCACGAATTGGCTCGTGTTACAATTTCCAGACTTCAACGGATGCACGTGTTAACAGAGTGGCATGATAAATGCTAACTGCCCCCCTTCTTAAAAACAGCAGTCCCTGGCTGTTTCAGGACCTTTACGTACTTGCTTCTTGATTTAGTGATTGGATGACATTAGCGACTTTGTTTTTGTCCTTCAATTTTTGTTGTCTTTCTCTCCACTTACGTACACCAATAATTAAAACCCCTGCAGCGCTTACTCCAAATATAAGGTAGTACCATTGTTTTGTTCCTTCTCGTACTTCATCCCTTAAGGCAGTAATATGCTCTAAATTTTTGATACTCGCCTCGTGCAAATATGGTAGTGAAAGAATAGAAAGATGCTCACTTAAATTAACTTTGTGAGCTGCTGGAACTTCGGGACTCGAAAAAATTGCTTGTTTTGCGTTGGTGTAAATTGTTTCGTTTATGCTAACTTCTTTTTCAAATGTTATGAGATAGGTTCCCTGAACCGTGATAGGTGGTTTATTGTATTCCTTTATTTTAGTGACTTGGTCATTAATGACGATGATTCCATCATCGACTTGAATTATGGGAGGTATATCGTGTCCTGATGCTGATTGACAAGTTGCAGTATAGTTATTCATTAGTTGTTCTACACAAGGACTTTCCGTCGTAGGTTCGCAGAATGTTGTTATTGCAGCGCTCTTGCAGTTCTTCATCGGAATCATTTGGTTCGTACATTTAGCTATTATGTTTGTTTCTAACAATAAAACTGACTTATTATGAACTACAGGGTATAACATTAATTTCTTACAAATTTTTTCAATTAATGGATATCGGATTAAAAACAATATTTCTTCATCATTTTGAAAGATTTTTAACTTAGAGTTACTTACAATGTCATTAACAGAGATATCCACAAATTTTTCAGACATAATTATTTGTTCAATTTCTTTGCTATCTAATAACGTGGGATTTATTAATTTTATTTTTCCCAACATTATTGCGTACATTATATTATTTAAGTCAATTATTATGGCTCTATTTCTACTTAGTATTAGCTCATCAAGGTGTCCTGTGGTAAGTGTCTGTGTTTTTGTGTTATTAAGTACTTTATTAATTGTGTCAGTTATCTTGTTTATTTGATTTTGTATGTTCGTGTTTATGTTTATTTGTCTTTCATGTGATTCTATTAAGTTCTTCTGTTTATTTTTTAGTTCGTTAAAGTCGTCAAAATCTGGAGTGCCTGCTATTACTTTCAATGTTGTTCCTATAAAATTTAAGCTTCTCGCATGTCTATGATGGGTTTGTAGTGACTCGAGGAGACGAGAGATCTGATCGTTATCAGCTTGCAAAAGTTTTTTAACTGGAGATATCGGAAATAGATTTAAAAGTTTTTCATTCTCGTCCACAACTGCCTTGTATGCTGTAAGATTTGTTCGATGTACCATGGATTTGAATTTGGTATAGACTGCTATTTTTCCACTGGAAATTGGAATGTAGAATGAGTCTGAGTAGTCCAGTAGCTTTTCAAAGGATGGACCAATGAATATCAGTGAGATTCTGCAATGAAATAGTTTATCGTAAGTTATCTTTATGCACTATTCTGCCGTCAATAAGAACAGTAGTCCCTAAGTCCTTCTGAATCTGTTTCTCGACAAATAATTTACTGAATTTGTTTCCAATACGCTTGTTTGTTTTGACATGTACCTTTTCACCTGGTTTATAAGTTTGTTTATTCCGATTCTTATTGTGGTATTTCAAATTTTCATTCTGTGTTGTAGCAATTTTCTTGCTTATTTCGTTCATTAATGTCTTTGGTGTCGAATGTATGATGTCTATTGGTCTGTACCCTGTAACTGAGTGAATTGTTCTATTGTATTTTGCAGTTGCTAATGCAATAAGTTCGGGTGTATCAGAAATATTCTCTTCAAGCTTAGTGCATCTAGCTATTTCAGTAAGAGTACTGTGAAACCTTTCTACCTGGCCATTAGTCGTAGAATGAAAGGGGGGTGTAGTGAATACGGTGATTTTAAAGTTATTTTTAAGCGTGGTTTTGATGGTTTCAGAGTTTAAGGATCGTTCATTATCGCAAACTATTGTTTTTGTATCTTTGAAAAAACTTACCATATTAATTAGTGGTTGTTTAATATCTAGTATTGCTCGAGATTTTATAGGACTGACTATTGCATACTTAGAAAATTTGTCTAAAAGGGTGAGAAAATGTTGTTTGTCTGTTGAATAGATGTCAATATGCAATATTTCGCCTGGGTGGGAGGGTATGGGTGTTTCTGCTATCTTAATTCTATTTGGATGTCTTTGATATTTTGCCTCCTGGCAGATTTTGCATGTTGATATTGCTTCTTTTATTGTTTTTCTGAGTTCAGGGAAATAATAATCTTTCAGGATTTGCTGCATATTTTCTCGCGCACCGCGGTGAGCTCTATTGTGTTCAGTTATTACTATCTCTATTTTATCGTTTTGGTTAGGAATATCTAAGACTAATTTTCCTGCATAACATATCTTGACGGAAGGAAAGGCTGTTAATAATTTATTCTGTATTTGTGCTAGAATTGGCAGTTCGCAATGTATTGCGTTGGTTACATTTGGGTTGATTACCTCTTTAAGTGTTACAAAGAGGTCGTCCATATTTACATACGTTATTGTGTGCCTAAGTCTTGATCTAAATATAATTTTAGTTATCTTTTCAGTTTCATTGCCCTTGCGAATGACAATTTGGTTTCGAAAGCAGTTAAGAGGATTTTGTACAGAAACTATGATTTTAGTTAGTGACTTTTCACTATGCATGGTACCTCCGCTTGTGACAGAGGGCTCTTCTAACATGTTGACGTGTTGTCTAGATAAAGCATCTGCGACAAAGTTTCCTTTCCCTGGTTTGTAGAAAAATTTTGGAGCAAATTCTTCTACAAAGGCTCTCCATCTTTTGATTTTCGAGTTTGGATTTTTGTTGGATATTGCAAAAGTTAGAGGTTGGTGGTCAGTAAAAATATTTAATTGTTTCACACCATATAAGTAGTTTCGTAGTTTTTGCAAAGACCAGACAATGGCTAAGAGTTCCCTTTCATTTGCCGCATAATGTTCTTCAGTGGGAGAGAGTGTTCGCGAAATCATGGTTATCGGCCTACCGTTTTGAGATAACACAGCCCCCAGTGCGTGAGAAGAGGCATCTGTGGTAAGGTCAAAAGGTTTCTCGAAATCTGGATACAAAAGCAGAACATCTTCCGACGCTAGGGTTCTTTTAATTTTATCAAAAGCAACTAGTGCCTCTTCATCGAATTCTATTGTAACATTTTTTGATTTGTTTGCTCCGATTGTGCCATTTTCACCACGTAAATATTTTGTTAAAGGTTTTGCAATCATGGCGTAGTCCCTTATAAATCGCCGATAGTATCCTGCAAGTCCTAGGAATGATCGCAAGCTACGAAGGGTTTTAGGGATTTCATAATTTACAATATCCTTTATTTTATCGGGACAGGTTTTAATACCCATTTTAGACACCATAAATCCAAGAAATTCCACTTCTTCCTGAAAGAACTTGGATTTTTCAGGTGAGACTCGCATATTGGCGTTATAAAGTTTTCCCAAAATTCGCTCTATATCTTCAAGGTGTTGTCCAGCTGTTTTAGAAAAAATAATAACGTCATCAATATAGACATGGCAACTTTTCCCAATTTCTTCCCTAAGCACATCATCAATAGCCCTCTGAAATATTCCCGGGGCATTTTTTAAACCAAACGGTAGTCGACAAAATTCGTATTTCCCATTGTTTATGGAAAACGCAGTCTTTTCACGATCACACTCAGCCAATTTTATTTGGTGGAAACCGGATTTAAGATCAATTGTCGAATAAAATGACGAGTTGCCTAAGTTAGATAGAATTATGGACATGTCGGGTATTGGATATTTATCACTGGTAGTCTTTTCGTTGAGCTTTCTAAAATCTATAACCATACGCATTTTCCGATTGCCTTCGCTATCAGTTCCCTTTTTGTCCACTACCCATACAGGGTTGTTATAAGGAGACCGTGAAGGTCTTATAATTCCATTTGCAAGGAGTTCATTGATTTCTTTGTTCACGAAATTTGCTGCTGACATGGGATATGGGTAGCTTTTAGAGTAGACAGGCTCTTGATCTGTTGTTCTTATTGTCGCGATAATTTTTGTTGTAAAAGGTAGGCACTCATTTGGATCTGCAAACACCTTCGAATGCCTTTTTATCATGTAATCAAACTTGCTCTTGAGGCCCACAGGAATTGCCTGGTAATGATTTACGTCTCTACAATAGCGAAACAAAAGCTTTTCCTTACCCCCATTGTATTCTATTGTGCCTTTCTTAAGATCTAATTGTGCCCTTATTTCACGTAAAAAATCAAGACCAATAATTCCATCAAAAGTTTCTAATTGAGGTAGTATAAAAAACTGTGCATTTTTTCCGAACATGTTTATTACACATTTGAATTCTATTTCATTGGATCCATGAATTGACTTAACAATAAACTTATTTTCTACTGATTTAATGGCCTTAAGACCATAAATATTTTTTATATAATTTTTGGCAGCTCCAGTGTCTACCAGGAATTTTAATTCCTTCCCATTTAATGTCCTACTTACATATGGGAGGAGGGACCTACCCCTAAAAAATTAATCTGATCTGCAGGTTCCTGTTCGTCATGATCATCGGGCGTTTCACTTATGGCGTCGTAATCAAACTCACACTGAGATTCATAATCAAAACGTCCTGAAATTTCTGTCAAATTGGGTTCCTGTGGTGAAATTGGATGCTGACCTAGGTTATTTATTCGTTGTTGCTTTGCGATATGATGCCGGTCGGACTCATATGGCCTTTTATGAGCTTGTGTAAAACTTGCCAGATTGTTGGGGTGGTTTGTGAATAAAGGTGGTCGGGTTTGGTTAGTCCAGTTCTGTCCTCGGTTATTAACGTTTCCAGGTGGTGGATATCTGTTGACCTGCTGCTGCTGACCAATTGGGATATTAGGCTTATTATAACGGAAGCGAGAAGAGGAATCTATTTCCATTGGAGTAGGCTTGGGTTGGATTGGTTGACGTACCGGTAGTGGTTGTGATTGATAGCGGCGGTAGTGGGGAGAATTAGAAAACCCGTGATAGTGTTCGGCAAAGGAATCCTTATTTCTATTAAATGAGGTAGCAAACACATACCGAGCTTGGTTGGATTCAAGTTCCTGTGCCAAAGCCAGTGCAGATGGCATGTCAGCAGGTCTGGATGAAAACAAGATATCACCCATTGGCTTGCGAAGCCCTGAAATAAATGTTCTTAGCGCATCTTGTCTATACTTTCCACAAAGAGATCTAATGAGACCATTGTCATTTTCGTGAGTCATAATCACCTTATTGATTATGAGCGTGAGCTTGCGTTCAATTTCGTCATAGAATTGACAAATGGTCTGCCCACCCTGTCTTAATGTGGACATTTCCTGCTCTAGAATGTAAATGGGTTTTTTATCAGCATAAGTAAAATCTAAGCGAGCAATAATGGCCTTAAAATTTAGCACCGTATTAAAAGACGAAAGTACCAGGTCGGCGGATCCGGTGATTTTATTACGAATAATAGCCACAGCCTGGTAATGTCTCGAGGTACCAACAAATGGTTCGAACAACCTATATGCTGCGAACACGGCTTGTCGCCACGAAATATACCGAACCTGTTCACCGCTGAACTCAGGCAGTGATTTAATTAAGTCTAAAGTTTCCCCACAGGGTGGAGCGTCCGGAGTAATGGTTATCTCTTTATATTCCTCAACTTGAGCGGGGGTCTCTATTGCGGCAAGTCTAGATGTCAGTTCGTCGACTGTAGCCTGGAAGTCCTGTTTTACCTGTCTAGTTGCAGCTGCAATAGCAGTGTTTAAAAGTGCCTGTAGTGTTTGTGCGTCCATTCTAGCGTTTATAAATTTAACTTGAGAGCGGTATAAATCTACGTTTTATTTTAAATTGTTATAACAAAATAATTTTAATATTTATAGTTTTAATAAAAAGAAAGAATAATTATAACTAATCTTACAATACGAGCAGCTTCATGATGTTTTTCTTGTTTGGAGTGCTCCCTCGTTGGCAACGCCTCGGATTAGCGTGCTACCCTCAGTTGATTGATTTTTTCCTCTTTTTTTGTTTGTTTATTGTTTTTTACAATTAATTTTTTAGTTGTTTAATTTTAGCACCGTTTTCCATAACAGTCACTTATACCCTTTTGATATTTCTGTGTTTAATTTCTCTTTCACGAACAATATCTAAATTTTCAATGCTTCTTCTATGAAGAATTTTTTAAATTTCCACTGTTTTTAAAACTTGTTTAGTTTTTATCTTTACTCGGGTTTCAACTGTTTTTCTTTTAAAACTTTTTTAATTTTTCTTCTATGAAGACTTGTTTAATTTTTCTTCCACGAACAATTTCTAAATTTTCAATGCTCTCTTCTATGAAGAATTTTTTTAAATTTCTACTGTTTTTAAAACTTGTTTAGTTTCTATCTTTACTCGGGTTTCAACTGTTTTTCTTTTAAAACTTGTTTAATTTTTCTTCTATGAAGACTTGTTCAAATTTTCACTGTTTTTAAAACTTGTTTAGCTTTTATCTTCACTCGGGTTTCAACTTTTTTTCTTTTAAAACTTGTTTAATTTTTCTTCTATGAAGACTTGTTCAAATTTTCACTGTTTTTAAAACTTGTTTAGCTTTTATCTTCACTCGGGTTTCAACTTTTTTCTTTTAAAACTTGTTTAATTTTTCTTCTATGAAGACTTGTTCAAATTTTCACTGTTTTTAAAACTTGTTTAGTTTTTATTTTCACTCGTGTTTCAACTGTTTTTTTTTTTAATTTATTCTTCTTTCTATGAAAGATTTAAAAACAAATTAAAGCTTTGTCCTTGGTGAGTCCGAGCTCACGGCCACTATACTTTTTCTTTCTATTAAGAATTTTATCAGTGGCCCCACGTTGGGCGCCAGTTATATTTCCAATTAAAACAGCTTATTAATTTATTGGCTGACACTATGTGCCAGATAAAGTGTTTATTTATTAGTAGGCACTATGTGCCAATGTTATCATAACCGATTGGATTAAAGCGGAGTTTAGAACTAAAACTTAAAGTCAAGAGTAAGAGTAACTTAAGCTACGCTGCTATTATTCTGGTTGCTATGTTGTTGTTGCTATTGTTGCTATTGCTGTTAGTGTGGAGGCGATCACTTCTTGCTGGCATTATGTTGTTGTTAATATTGTTGTAGAGGCGATTGCTGCTTGCTGGCATTATGTTGTTGTTGATGTTGTTGTAGAGGTGATTGCTGCTTGCTGACGTTGCGTTTGCTGCATCCGCTAGAACTGTAAAATTGTCACGAATTGGCTCGTGTTACAATTTCCAGACTTCAACGGATGCACGTGTTAACAGAGTGGCATGATAAATGCTAACTTATATGCAAACCATTTTGTTTAAGATATTATAATAAAAATTCAGAGTAAGTAATATCAGTTCGTATATTTTAATTCGTTAATTTTAAGTACAAAAATGCAAATTAGGGTTGTGCTTTTTTGTGTTTTGACATACTATTACATATAATGCAACTGTGCCACCAATCATAGCATAACCACCAAACAAACATTTCAGCGAAGAGAACAAATTAACAAAAATGAACACCGAACATGTTTGGCTAGCATAACCACGGCATTACGCATTTTCTTCTACTCTGAATGTAATTCAAAATAAAATCTGTATATTTGTATTTTTTTTTTATTATTTTTATTTTGTATATTTTTTCAAGGCAAATAATGTAAATAAACAATCAAATTATTGGGGGTTGGAATTAATTTTAAAGGTTTTTTTCGGTTTTTGAGCATTTATTTAGAAACAACGGTACAATGTATATTATTCAAAGTATTGTCCATCGTTTGCTACAACATTTTCCCATCTTTCTGGCAGCATATGGATTCCGCGCCGGAAGAACGATTCGTCTTTTGAGGCAATCCACGAATCGACCCATTTTTTGGTATCCTCGTAAGAAGTGAAGCGCTGCTCAGCCAAGCCATGCGTCATCGATCTGAATAGGTGGTAGTCGGAAGGGGCTATAAGGCGGGTGGGGTAGCACATCCCAATTCAGCGCCTCCAACGTTTCCTTGACGGTTCTTGCAATATGTGGTCGTGCGTTGTCATGTTGAAAAACCACTTTGTCGTGTCTTTTGGCATATTCCGGCCGTTTAACCTTTAATGCTCGGCTCAATGGCATCAATTGTTGTTGGTAGCGTTCCCCAGTGATGGTTTCGTTAGGTTTTAGCAGCTCATAGTACACGACACCCTTCTGATCCCACCAAATACACAGCATAAGCTTGGCGCCATGAATATTCGGCTTGGCCCTCGATGTTGATGCATGGCCGGGTGGTCCCCACTATTTTTTTCGCTTAGGATTATCGTAATGGATCCATTTTTCATCGCCAGTGACAATACGATGCAAAAAACTCTTCCTTTTATGCCGTTGAAGCAGTTGTTCGCACATGCAAAATCGCCGTTCAACGTCTCTCGGCTTCAACTGGTACGGCACCCAATTCCTTGCTTTTGAATCATTCCCATGGCCTTCAAGCGTTTGTCGACCGTTGATAAGTCGACTCCCAATGATTCTGACAATTCTTGAAGGGTTTGACACGGGTCTTCATCGAGCAAAGCCTCCAATTTCTCATCTTCAAACTTTTTCGGCTGGCCCGGACGCTCTTTGTCTTCCGTATCAAAATCACCACTTTTAAACCGACGGAACCAGTACTCACAAGTAGAAATCGATGGAGCATAGTCCCCGTAAGCCTCAGTAAGCGTGCGTTGTGCTTCAACAGCTTTTTTCTTCAAATGGAAGCACAAAAGTAAACCTTCCCGCAAATTGCGTTTTGTTGGAACGAAAGTCGACATGTTCACAGAGAAAAAAATATATGTTGTTTACACTTCAGTGGAATGACTCATACTGAAAAATGAAGCTTAGACAATGTGCTTTGAAATTAATATAGTCACAGGTGTGCCCGATGCGATCTATTGATAGTTACGCCATCTCTTAGAAAACCTTTAAAACTAATTCCAACCCCCAATAAAAAAGTTTTAAATCTTATATTTTAGAAAAAAAAAAGATTATTTAAAGCTAAAATGTAAAATTCTTATGAGAGATAAAAATAGGCAGTTACCGTTGCCAGCGATCTTTGTTTTAATACGCAACAAGGCTTTGAGTATTGAACATTCATCATTTCCTCGTATGGAGCTTGAATTGATTGAAAAATTGGATTGAAAACTTAGGAGTATAAAAAAACCGCATTTTAAGGGTACACTCTAGTGTCAAAAACTTTTTGAAATTCTAACATCAGATTCAAAATCAGCAACCAGCGCATCTACAAAGAGTATAAAGCCAAAAAACATATTTTGAGGGTCCACCCTGGTGGAAAGTTTAGCCCAAAGAAAGGGGCTAAAACACATTTTTTAAAACACCCTAGTGGAATGTTTAAGGAGCTAAACTCTTCAGTTTTCAGTTTCACCACGCGCAAACCTTTTTTCATTGAGGTCTATAAACAAACCTACTCCTTTGAGAGGTATTATTTTTGATTAAAGGGACTCTATTGTTAAAGGAATATGTTTAAAAATTTGCTTTTTTACATTTTTTAGTACGAAAAAAACAAAAAAAAAAAATAATTTTAAGTTAATTAGTTTTTATGATCTATTGAATAATTACATGAATTAAGATTGTGAGCTTTAGATCAAGTGAGTTTTCAAGAAGGCAACAACAACAACAACAACAACTCTGTATAGAGTCAATCACTTAGCTCACTAGACAGTCTGTTTCGGAAATCACTACATATTCCTCATCAGTAGTCTTTGTGTAATTAAGCTGTGATCAACCACCTTGTGTGAAAGGTGGCTATTTTCACAAGCTTAATTAATTCACAGCTTAATTTCACTTAATTTCACAGCTTAATTACTCAAAGACTACTGATGAGGAATATGTAGCGATTTCCGAAACAGACCGTCTAGTCAGCTAAGTGATTGACTCTATACAGAGTTGTTGTTGTTGTTGTTGCCTTCTTGAAAACTCACTTGATCTAAAGCTCACAATCTTAATTCATGTAATTATTCAATAGATCATAAAAACTAATTAACTTAACTTTGGCAGAGCACGGCCAAATAAGTTTAATTAATGTCAAATTAATTAAATAATCTAATAATTGATCGATTTTTCGGTCAAAGTCATGTGTAATTGAACATTTGGTTGTGAAAATAGCCACCTTTCAGTTAGAACACTAGCTTCTGGCGAAGCAAAAACTCGTTTCATTTCTATGGTGCATTTCGACAAACAATCGAACACCAATGAATATTGAAATAAATGAAGAAGCAACTAGAACAGATGGCAACCCTTGATAGAGTTGATGGCGGTGATCTAAAATGGCCACTGCTTTGAAGTGTCATATGATTAGCAGCCATACAATTCATGAGAATGAATTAGAGGATCTGTACATTCATATGCTAGTTTAAACAGTGTGTTGATCACAGCTTAATTACTCAAAGACTACTGATGAGGAATATGTAGCGATTTCCGAAACAGACTGTCTAGTCAGCTAAGTGATTGACTCTATACAGAGTTGTTGTTGTTGTTGTTGCCTTCTTGAAAACTCACTTGATCTAAAGCTCACAATCTTAATTCATAATAATTTTAAAATTACACTAAAATGACATAAAAAACCGAAAAATGCTCTAAAAACTAAAATGTCCATAAATGATAATAAAATAACTTAAACATAGCTAAAAATTACTAAAAAATGTCCTAAATTTCGTAAAAAACGTTGAAAAATTACGAAAAAATTACAAAAAAAAAAAATATGACAAAAAGAGACCTAAAAACTTTTCATATTTGCAATTTAAGAAACATAAATGGATGTTCTAAATAACCAGTAAATATCTTAGAAGCAGCAGAAAAATGATGACAAGTCATCGAAATCCTAGCCCTGGTTATTACATATTTAAATTTTTACATACTGCATAACTCGATCGGACTTATTTTAACTTGGGAATTGTAATTTTACTTAGCATGCCCAAAACTCACGCAGTTAAATTCTTCTATTTAAATTACAGTAATCCAGTAGTTCTTTTACAATTACAGTATAACCGAAATGCCTCATATAAAAACGCAAAAACTAACCAAGACACTCAAATTGTGTCTATCATAAGGATAACCAATTCGCTATAAATATTTATAGAGTTGCTCAAAACGATCTCAAATAGCATTAAAAAGAAAAACCATGAGTTAACAAAATCCCAATTCTGTAAGCACTAAAATGAAGACATTACCTGATGCCCAGATTCGAATCAGCAGTATAATGCGAAAATAAAGAGCACGACGAAGTAAAACAAAAAACTGTGCAGCAGAATCATAGAAATCAGTCGACACCATTCATTCTGTTTCACCATCACTTCCAGGAGGTGTAAATTAGACAAACGTGTGGCTGTGGAAAAGTGCATGAATTAAGATTGTTGCGGCTAGATAGTAGGAAACGAGCTTTAGATTGACTAAGCCGCTAGTTTAAAGCTTTTGCAGCAGCATTATAGGCGCAAATGATAGAAAAGAACAAAAGTAGAAGTTGAAATAATAAAGCTGCTGCAACGAATTATGATAGGTAGACAGATAACCACTCAGCCAGCCAGCCATACCGCCTGATTTGAAGACATTATAACATTAAACCTCAAGGTAGGCGTGGCAAGCGTCGAAATGCTAAACACTCGAGAGTCATTAGTCATGTCTGATTGCCTGACTTGTCTGTTTAACGGTCTGTCTGACGTTTGTCTGCATAACGAACGTGTACCTACAACTAATGTATGCATGTGTTGTGGCGGCTTAAAGTTACGTTTACTCTTGAAGTTGAAGGCGGGCAGGAAGGTGGGCTGAGATCTGGACTGAGGTAGAGGTTGAGGCTGTTCATATCGTCTAGTCAATGCGCTTGTTTAGCCACGTTTCGGTGCGATAAGTTGTTCGAATATATTTTTTCCAAGCCATCTTTTTTTCTTTGTTTTAATGCAGAGCGAACTAGATTTCTTTTGTGGTACGCTACACGCGGCATGCCAGAAAAGTATTAGAATTTACATGACCAACGTCAACTGTTGAAATAACAGTGTAATATTGAGCAATTCACATATTTGATTGATCTTCAGAGAATGTTACCTGAATGAAGCGAAAAATTTTAAGGTATTTTGTAAATTTTAAAGGAATTTTTGTGGGGTTAATTGTTACAATGCTAAAGTTTAATTTGTGACTCATCAGAATCTGAGAGTCATAGCCTTACCAGGTACATACTTAGACAACTAACAACTGTAATTGAAAAATCCAAAAAACTTGTCTAGATTTTGTTTTGAGCTGGATTTGTTGATTGTGGAGGGACAGATGTTGAAACGTTCAAAGCAAAAAACAATTATATTTTAGTCAAATACATATTTAATTCCCGACCTAAACATCTACAAAAGTTATGAAAATAACAAATTTAGTAGTGAACTGAGTAAAATAAAATTTTTATGCGAATTTATAAAATACTAGCTGAACCCGGTGTGCTTCGCTACCCCCCTCATATAAAATAAAATTAAAAGTATTTATATATTTACAAAAATTTATTTATTTAATTTAGTTATTGCAATGCTTCGCCTCTTTTTTGTTGTAAACCAATTAGAATTCAGCACTGAATCGCATGTAATTTGCTTCATGCTCCCCCTTTTTATTTTTAGACCAATCAAAAAGCAGCAATTACACAATCAGCTGTTTCGCAGTCAGTTGTGGGAGAATGAGAAGAATGGTGGAAGAAAGAGATTGGGGCTACCCCACTATTTTAATTAATATGTTTTTAAATTTGTGGTAAAGCCGTTAATAAACGTAGTAAAAAAGTAGGTGCAGAAGTGTGCATGGTCGAAAAATATTATCATGTTATAAGTATTCCTGAGTCAAAGCTGAACGCTGTGAAAATTTAAGATCGGTTATCAGGTCCTGCCTCCAATATATCGCAAACAAAGGGGCGTGCTCCGCCCACTTGTCTTTTGGTACGTATTTCTATTCATGCCAATACCATATATAAAAATATTGCCGCCGTTGGTCAAAAAATGCCCAAGATATGACGATTTTAAATTTTGAGTTATATGGGCGAGGCCACGCCACTTCGTCCACTCACAACTTTATATAGTCAAGAATTTATTATTTCGTAAGAATATCCTATTGTGAAAATTTAATGAAAATCGGTCCAGTAGTTAAGACTATATTGCGATTTTTAATTTTCCTAAAAAGGGGCGTGGTCCCACCCACTTTTCTCCGGGTACGTATTCCTAATTATGCCAATACCATATGTACCAAATAGCATCAACGTAGGTCAAAAAATGCCCAAAATATGGCGATTTAAATTTTTAGGTTATATTGGCAGTGCCACGCCCCTTTGTCCAATAAAAACTTCATATAGCCTATTATTCTTTCCAGAGCCATAGTAAAATGCTGTGAAAGTTTCAGGAAGATCGGTCCAAGGGTTTGGCCTCCTATAAAGCACAAACAAACAGACAGACAGACATTCATTTTTATATATATAGATTGAAAGCAGATTAATTATAATTAAAGGAAAATGGGGCGAAAAAGGGGGATTTGGTAATAAAAAAATCTATGGCTACCTTACCTGTAGATAAAAACTATATAAAACTTCAGGTAAATACATATTACAAAAAAAGTATTTTGTAAAGCAAACATTGTTAGTGGTATAAGTAAGTATCTGAATTAAAAAAGGGGGCGGTGAAGTGGGAGTGGTTCATAGTAATATGGCGACGTTAACAGTATTAAGAGCAATATACTACCAAATAAAAAATAATCCGTTGGAAGGGACAAATTTGTAAAGAGAACAAAAAGTTTAAAACTTAAATTTGGCGTGAAAAGGGTCGTGAAAGGGGGCGTGGCGTAAGAAATGTTTATTTCTACCTCGCCTGGAGTATAATGTGTATACAATTTGAAGTAAATCTGTTAAAAACTATATGGGAGCAATTACATAATTTTTAAAAAGTGGGCGTAAAAGTGGGAGTGGTCTAAAAAAGTACCCTATTAATCATGCCAGAGTCCCAGTTAAATGCTGTGAAAATTTCAGGAAGATCGGTCCAGAGGTTTGGTCTCCTATAAGGTACAAACAAACAAACAAACAAATAAACAAACACACATTCCATTTTATATATATATAGATATTGGCAACGAAAAACTGCTGCTATCTTTTTTTTGTGACTATTTCTATATGTAGAAACATTAAAAAATAATAGAAAGGTTTCTGAAAGATTTAAACATTTCATTTATCACTTCACGTAACAGAGCTGCGTACAGAGTAAGTTAGTGTATGAAAATTCTATTGGATGAAAATTTTCTGGTTATAACCCCAAAAAAGAAACGCCTTGATCAATATATGTCCCTAGTTGATACGACCCGGCAACACAAAACGTCGCTTTATCCAAAAGAATTTCAATATTTGTTGATTAATGTATTATTTTTTTAACCAAGAAAAAAATATTTAAAACATCACAGCAGCGGTTAATATAATTTTTAAACAGTCCAGTTAAATAAAATATAAAAAGAATGAAATGAAGTTATTTATGTATATTTGCTCAGGTTTAGTGAATATTGATTATTTTTCAAATTTTTATCAAAACAGCACCAAACCATACGCAATTAATAAAGACGTTTCGCTTCCAATCTTCCAATCTGAAAGTGCGTTCAGCTAACAATTTCGAGAAAAAATATTGTCGCTTAAGTAATCATAAAAAACGGCAGCTCCACCATACATTTTCTATTTGAAAAAAAAAAATGTAAAAAACTTTAAATGCGCCCATTGCAGGGATCGAACTCACTAACCTTTTGGTATAAAACTAACCTTTTGACCTCAGGTCGCAGAGAAGTCACGGCTGCGAATTGAAAATTCTTCTCTTATCTGTAGACGCTGCCTCCAAAGGCTGCCTAAAAGAGTAGTCGGACATGCTAAAATTCGGCCTCGGAACCATTAAGGCTAAGAGGCTGAATCAGCAATAGATGAGAGGGGGAGGAAGCTGCAAGTGGTACAAATTAACTTTCACTACTGTAAGGCAGCAACCGACAACTTGATGCTGTGCATGTCGGAGGGGAATGTAGATGTGGCCCTCATCCAGGAACCCTGACTCACCTACAACAAGATCCAAGGCCTGGGGTCGAAACAGTACAACCTGTTTCACTCTACAAATGAAGGTAAGATAAAGAGCTGTATACTTGCGAAAAAATCCATTAACATGTTTTTTATCCCTGGATTCAGCAACGGACGTAGTAACAACCAGCGTGGAAACCAGACCAGCAAAACTGATCCTCTGTTCCGCATATATGCCCTATGAATGGGCGAACCCACCAGTACAAACAGTCCGCGAGTTGGCAGAACACGCTAACACAAGCAGGACATTCCTGGTCATCGGTCGGGACGAAAACGCCCAACACTCGCATTGGGGCAACACGAACATCAACAAAAGAGGTGAGCCTATTTTCGAATTTATCTTTACCACATACTTTATTCTATGTAATATGGGCAATAGGCCAACATTTCAGAATAGAGTCAGGGAAGAGATAATTGATATAACATAAGCGGGAAATTCAGAACAAGCTATAGTCGATAACTGGGAGGTGTCACAAAATGAGTCGTTTTCCGACCACTTTAGGATCCTCTTTACCATCTACTACGATCCTCACATAAGGAAACGATTTAGGAACCCATTAAAAACCAACTGTGAGAGGTATTCAGTCTGGATCAGCAGAAATATTGCAGACCTAGACACAGAATATCTCCCAAACGACGTATCCATTGACAAAGCAGTCGAGTTTATAACGGGAAAAATGAACCAGACTTTCAAAAAGTTCTGCCCAAAGTCTCGAAGTCGCAAACCTACAATTGCGAGTTGGTGGACCAGCAACCTCAAAAAGAGTCGATCAGAGGTCAGAAAACTTCACTGGAAAGCCATGTTAAGCAAACTTGAGCAAGACTGGACAACAAACCGATCCACGTGAAATGCCTATACAAGGGAAGTAAGAATAGCTAAGAGAACATCTTGGACAAATTTCTGCGAATCCATTGAGGATACCAGTGAAGCCGCCAAACTTCGAAAGACGCTATCAAAAGACTCATCGGTCCCGGGAACCATTAAGAGGTCCGACGGATCCTGGACAAAATCAAGAAACGCTTTTGCTACTCATTGAAACTCATTTCCCAGGATGTAAAGAACCGGAGCAAAATGGAGCTAACAGCAACATTTAAATGACAATACCAGAACCCTTACAGAAACTCCCCAACATTATTACAAGGTCAACTGTAGAATGGTCGATTGGGTCTTTCAAGTCCTACAAATCTGCAGGGCCTGATGGAATCCAGCCGGCCATGATACCCCCACAAGGGTAGTAATTTTTGTGGATAGCCAAGCGGTCATCAAAGCGCTGTATAGTAAAACTACTAAGACGCGAGCAGTACAAAACTGTAAACTGGCACTGAACGTCACCCTCTGCTGGGTTCCCGGACGTAGCAATATATAAGGGAACGACGCAGTGGATAAAATGGCTAGGAGTAGAGTAATCACAAGTACAAACAGAGCTAATACAGATGTGCACATTCTAATAGGCGTCGTCAAAAGGAGTATAGACCTTAAAGCTAGAGATAATGCTTACCAGAGAACTGCAGAACTCACATAAAAATATTCATATGTAATCAGCACTGTTAAATTCATGCCTCAGCGTTCAAGCGACCAAACTTGCTCGAATGCACACATTCGCTGTTGAGTTTATTTCAATCAAACCTTGTGCTTCGTGTTGGCTCTATGATTTTATCCATCGATCGTCTTCATACTAATCATTTCGTGCTTGTTCGTTCGGCGCAGCAATGATTATTTTGATCAAGAATAAAACGCAAAAAGCAAAAATCAACGCGTATGAGTTTTTTCATAGGCTGGTAGAGAAAGAGAGAGACCAAATAGAAACAAAAGAAAAGTAATTTAATGACAACGAAACAAACACTTGTTTGTTGTCAACACTTTTAAAAAATTGCTCTATCACAAAAGCTTGGTCGTTTGACATTATTTTGGAAGAGGTAAAGTCTTTGTTACTAATTTTTTAAACAATTAAATCTAATTTTTTGATTCCTTTTTTTACGAAACACATACATATTCATTGCAACATATAACGCCAACGCTAGTTTGCTAAAACATGTGAATAAATCATGATCGATCAGCAAACTCATACTCCCCAGCACGATGCTAATTTTATTTAACGCCGAGTGTTTTTGCGTGATTAAATTTGAATGAAAAATGTTCGATCAGCCAACGTGTTCACCCGAATGACGCATTTGCCAGCGTGATGCTTATTTTATTCAAAGCTGTGTTTTGTCGAGTGATATGATGTGAGTTAGAATTTTGGAGTATGAATAAATCAAGAAAATATTGAGTTTTGCAGTTCTCTGATGCTTAGACTAACTGGGCCTCCAGAGGTGACTTCAACATATTTTGTCCTTCTGTTATTGGCCAAACGAGAAATCTGGATTTTGTTGGAGCTCCAACAGGTCATTGCCCCATTGGGGTAATAGCCGATAGAATGAACATAATAGCCCCAGACTTCTGTCGGAGCTGCAAGGATCCGGAAGAAACAGAAACAATAACTCACCTTCTATGCGAATGTCTAAGTCTACAGAATCGTCGACTCCGATATATGGGGAACAGATTTTTCAAAGACCTGAAAGATTTAGCAAACACACCACTGCTAGACATCTGGAGGTTCATAAAAAGCACAGGCTGGTTTGAGGAATAATCGAAATAATGGTTAATATGGTACCACAAATAATAAAAAGGAACTCGCAATGGACCTATAGGCCTCGCGGAAGCGCCGGTAACGGTGCACGAACCTATTTACCAAACCTAACTTTTAAGTCTACTCGGCTTGTGACCCAACTTTTTATGCTCGATAAAAGTTGCTAAAGTATATTCTTTGTGATGAAGGGTTCCTTGAACCCTTGGATAGAAGGAACCCTTCATCACAAAGAATATACTTTAGCAACTTTTTTGGACATCGAAGGCGCATTGAACAATGTAAATATAGATTCCATAAAGAATGCTTTAGTAGACAAAGGAGTCATCAGTAAAATAACAAAGTGAATTTATAAAATGCTCAACAGCAGACGTAAAAGCTCACAAATGGAAATAAGCGTGGTGAGGCAAGAGGTCACAAGAGGCACACCGCAGGGAGGAGTCATATCCCCCCAGCTATGGCTGATTGTGGTCGACAAAATTCTCACTAAATTCAAAACTGGTGGGAAAATTGGTAGCCTATGCCGATGACATCGCTACCCTAATATGCGGGCAATACCTGCAAACAGTTAGCGAACTAATGACTGGGGCATTAACTGAGCTATCGCGGTAGGCAGAATCGAATGGACTTGGTGTTAACCCAACTAAGACCGAACTCGTTCTGTTCACAAGAAGGACAATAGAAAGTTTCACATTACCGAAACTGAACGCAGTAGCTCTGAAGCTTTCCATGGAAGCTAAATACCTTGGAATTATCCTTGATAACAAGCTGTGCTGGAAAAGCAACACAGTAAAACGCGCTATGCGCTCTTCATGCATGTCAGATGTCAGAGAGTCTTTGGCAGGAAATGGGAACTGCAACCGCACATAATCCACTGGATCGTGAGACCCATTCTTACCTACGACTCTCTTGTATGATGGACAATAGTTCACAAAAAGAGCTACCTTAGCTCCCTAATAGGAGTCCAAAGGTTAGCTTGCATAGGAGTGACAGGAGCCATTTGATTAACACCACAGGCGGGTCTGGAAGTTATGCTTAATCGGAGATAGAAAAGGTCCTTAAATGTTCGGCGATCAAAAGCGCGATTCTCCTCAACGAATCATAAGCCTGGAGGAACAACACTTTCGGACATGCACTATTCTGAATCTCTTTGAAACCGAGGAATCAAAAAGAGGAACCGACTATATCATACCCAGTGTGAGACTCGGCACATAATACACCATATTCATCCCTAGCAGACCAGAATGGGAAGAAACGGCCGTATAATTTCACGGCCATCTCCAATTATATACTGATGGTTCTAAAATGTAAAACGGAACTTGATCAGGTGTATGCTGTGAAATGCTACAAATCAAAGAGTCCTACAAACTCCCCGACTACTGTAGCGGTTTTCAGGCAGAAATATATGCTATTGTTAAAGCTGCACAGGCCATTCATAGAAAAAATCTTACTTCCACAAGGGTAGTGATTTTTGTGGATAGCCAAGCGGCCATCAAAGCGCTGAATAGTAAAACTACTAAGGCTCGAACGGTACAAAACTGTAAACCGGCACTGAACGTCACCCTCTGCTGGGTTCCCGGACATAGCAATATCGAAGGGAACGACGCAGCGGATGAAATGGCAAGGAGTAGAGTAACTACAAGTACAAACAGAGCTAATACAGATGTGCACATTCCAATAGGCGTCGTCAAAAGGAGTATAGACCTTAAAGTCAGAGATAATGCTAACACTAACTGGGCCTCCAGAGGTGACTGCAACATATTTTGAGCTTTCTGTTTTTGGCCAAACAAGAAATCTGGATTATCGTTGGAGCTCTAACAGGTCATTGCCCCATTGGGGTAGTGGCCAATAGAATGAACGTAACCGGAAGAAACAGAAACAATAACTCATCTTGTATGCGAATGTCCAAGTCTACAGAATCGTCGACTCCGATATATGGGGAACATATTTTTCAAAGACCTGGAAGATTTAGCGAACACACCACTGCTAGACATCTGGAGGTTCATAAAAAGCACAGGCTGGTTTGAGGAATAATCGAAATAATGGTTAATATGGTACCACAAATAATAAAAAGGGACTCGCAATGGACCGGTAACGGTGCACTAACCTATTTACTTCGCCTAGCCTAACCTTTTAGTCTACTCGGCTTACGACACAACTCTTTATGCTCGATATAAGTGCAATAACAACAACAACAACATCATCAACAAAAACTATGTCGAATATTAGAAATTAACTCCTCTGGTCCTAATCAGACGCAGCAGCTATCACAACAAAATCAACAACAGCATCAACAACAACAACAACGACAGCAACAAAAAACAGCAACAGCAACAGGAACAACAACAACAACCACAACAACAACAACAACAACAACAACAACAACAACAACAACAACAACAACAACAACATTAACAACAACAACAACATTAACAACAACAACAACAACAACAACAACAACATTAACAACAACAACAACAACAACAACAACAACAACAACACAACAACAACAACAACAACAACAAACACCACAACAACAATAACAACAACAATAACAACAACGATAACAACAACAGAAACAACAACAAAACAATAACAACAACACAACAACAACAAAACAATAACAACAACACAACAACACTAACCTGAACCAGCTGGTCATTCCGAGCAACAACATTCAGGCAGCAAATATTCCGCATTTTCAGTCTCAGCACAACAACAACATCCATGCTAACAAGCCTGCTATAACTTTAGAACTTGTTTACAAAGAAATTTTATCGTTGAAACAAATGAACGCTAGCGCACTCTCTTATTTCCACCTTGCAAGAAGAGAAGCAGTTTTTGATGAGAAAAGTTGATGAGCTTCAAAAAGAAGTCAACTACCTTCAACATAAGAATAGAGAAAAGTGCGTTGAAATTGTTGGTGTCCCGAATATTACCAACAGCAATGCTCTTAATTCTGCAATAACTATTTTTACTGAGGATATGAGTTTAAATACGCATGAAACTGAAATCGATGATTGTTACGTTAAAACTGATGCTGATGCAACTTCCTCGAATCCACCTTTAAACATCTTATGCGTCAAACTTGTGTCTTCATATAGAAAAAAACAAATTATAAGAAGCAAATTTGTCAACCTAAAAATGTTAAATGCAAAGCTATTTGGCGGTGATAGCAGCCGTAAAATATACATAAATGAGAGTTTGCCTATTGTTACGAGATATCTCTTAAAAGCTGCACGAAAATTCAAAAAAGAAAATTAGTTCAGTTGAGGATTTAAGTAAATACATTTGATTTTTTTTCTTTCTTTGCTAATTTTTTAAATACCATATTATGAATAATTCAATAATTAATTTTAACGATGGTTTGCGCGATAATTTGTATGATCTTCATTTGTATAATTGTAATTATGTAGATTTTAAAAATATTGCTTTTATCCCAAACAACAACAAAATATCAGAAGTTAACGAAAAATTTCGATAATTTTTTTTACATCTTGACTGCTTTTTAACAAAGCCAGCTCTCATTTTCTTAACGGAAACTTGGATTTACGATAGTGAAAAGTCACTTTTTGACATACCGGGCTACAAATTTTGTCGCTAATTATAATAACCAGTATGCGGCTGGTGGCGTGGCTGTTTTTGTAACGAATTGCTTAAGTTGTGAATTCTCAAGTTTTAATCTCAGAAGTTATGACGTAATCAAAGTTAAATGTGTTATTGATAGCCAGCTTTTACATTAATTTGCATATATAATTTCATGAAATCTCATCCCTAGACGTTTTTTAAGTGATTTAGATGGTTTACTTAAAACAGAAAACGCTAAAAATGTTATTTTATTAGGTGATGTAATCTTAATATTCTACAAGACTCCGTAACTGTGGATAACTACCTATTTCTGCTTACTTCTTATGGACTTGAATCCTGTATTAATAAGCCCACTAGAATAACTGACCACTCAGCAACTTGTATTGATCATGTTTTTTTTGTTTAACTCTTTCCGGCGCGGTGGTATGAAAACTATACCACTTATCTAATTAATTTTCCTACATTCTGTGTGCAATGGTATATTTGAAATACCACTTTTATATGTAGATTTAAGCTTATATTTAAAAAAAAAAAGAAATATACCAAATGTTTGAAAGAGATAGATATATATATTTTGAACTAAACTTGAGTACCATCTGTCAAGTGATGACAGTGTTTTCCATTATTTAGTAAATTTCTGCAAAACACGTGCGTTAGACTTCATACTTGTATAATTTTTGACCAATAAGATAGTGAATAACGTGCTTGAAAATAGTAACATCAAAAATAACTAAAAACTTTTGAAGTAGTGAAGGTTAAAGTTGATGGTATAAAAATAATACCACTGCGCATCCATGGCTAAAAACAATAAACTCAAAGACAGTGATATTTCCTATATATTGGAAACAATCGAGGATGAAGTTGTTGTGGAAGAGATTCCATCAGACGCTGAGTCTATTATCGATGATGTTGAGGACTTCGATGATCAGAACCAAATCCAGGAACTTTTTGATAACATCCTTGCAGTCGACAATGAAGATAAACACTTTGATGAAGGTAAAAACCCGTGATGTAGTGGAGTTTCAAATTCGTGTGAACAATTTGATACCGACGACGATATTCCTATATCTTATTTATTTAGCAGCCTCGTAGAAGTCACCCCACCAAATTGGAGTAAGCAAAATTCAATAGAGATACCAATTGCATTTACTGGCATGAAACATGGACCTACAGAAGTTGTGGAAAACGTGGCATCCCATGATAATTTTAATATTTTTAGTAAAATTATAACAAAAGAAATTATTGCACATATTGTATTTCAAACGAACCTGTATGCTCAACAATCTGGCAAACGCTACACTCCAACAAATGCCTTAGAAATACAAGCTTTTATTGGAATTAACTTTCTAATGGGAATAAAACCCCAGCCCAGTTACAGAGACTATTGGTCATCTCGTCCGGAATTTAATGACGGCTATATATCGAAAATAATCCCTATAAGAAGATTTGATTGGATTTTATCTAATATACATTTGAATGATTCTACCCTAATGCCTAAAAAAGGATCACCTAAGTTCAACAAGCTGTATAAAGTTTAACCGTTTCTGGATATGTTGCTAGAGAGATTTAAATTGTGTTTTAATCCGGGTGAATATCTAGCGGTAGATGAATCCATGATTAGATTCAAAGGTAGGTTCCAAGACATATATATTTATGGATTTATTTTGTTTACGAGTTTACTGTTTTATAGGTCGTTCAACTCTAATTCAGTATATGCCAAAAAAACCAATAAAAAGAGGGTTCAAAACTTGGATGTTATGCGATAGCAGCGGTTACGTTCAACGTTTTGAAATTTATACAGGCAAAAAAGGTGAACTAGTGGAAAAAAGGCTTGGCGAACGTGTTGTTCTCGATCTACTATCAGATTTTGGTGGGAAAAATCATAAGGTATATTTTGATAATTTTTTCACTTCCTACAACCTCATCCTGGAATTGAAAAAAAAGTTAATAAATGGTTGCGGGACAGTGCGAAGTAATCGAAAATATCTCCCGACCGATATTAAGCCTGACAAGCAATTAAAAAGGGGAGAATATGACTGGCAAATAAGCGATACGGGTGTGCTCTTTATGAAATGGATTGACAAACGAGCGGTCACAGCTTTGTCCAGTTTCCATGATCCAAATGAACTTGTCAAGGTAATGCAACGTCAACGTGATGGTGCAGTGGTGGAAATTAATAAACCAGGTATTATACATGATTATAATATGCATATGAACAACTAAAGAAATATTATGAGTTGAATAGAAAGAGCCGCAAATGGTGGCATCGAATTTTTTTTCATTTTCTCGATGTGGCAGTCGTCAATGCTTATATAATTGTCAAAAGTGCTGGGTATAAGTTACCTCTAAAACATTTTAAGCTGGATATAATTTCAAGTCTGTGTCACTCAGGTTCATGTTCATCCGTAACTTCTGCAAGGCCAAATAAAAAAAACACTATTCGACTAAAAAACAATAAACCTTTTGTAGATGCAAGCATACGAGCCCCGTCGTCCCACCAACCAGCAAGAACCACACTACGAAGATGTGCGCACTGCAGCAAGACGGGACACCAGAGAAGAACTCAGTGGATGTTCTCTACTTGCCATGTTCCACTTTGTTTAAGTAAATAAAACGAAATCCTGTTTTAATGAATTCCATAAATAAAGCTATCACATAAGCGCGGTGGTATAAAAATCATACCACATCCTTGCGCGAAATCCTGTAAGGAAATATTTTTTTTTTACATTTTTTTTAATAAATTACTTCTATAAATAAAAGCAAATAAAAATTTTCTTTAATTTTTGACGTCTTTATATAGTGCGCCGGAAAGAGTTAAATCAGTCTAAACACATTTCAATTAGTAGCTCTGTCTGCAATCTCTATTTATCTGATCATTGCCTTACATGTATAAGGTTTGAAAATATGCATGCTAGTGTAAACTCGCCATATGATGTATACAGAGCAATAGCAGATTTCCAAGAGTTAAACAATTTCCTTGTCGTTGAGTCCTGGGAATGTGTGTATGATGAGCCAAATCCATCAGCAGACCGTTACAAAAATCTGTGTAAAGAAATCCTAATTGATACCACCAATGAAAAAAATATTTATTATGAAAATGAGTTTAAAAAGATAAAGGCGATGCGAAAATGGAATGGCATCTAGTAAATACCATATTAAACAACAAAAACAAAAATTCCAGAATCTGTAATATAGAAGTCGGCGATACAATAATCTACACTTCCTCTTGTGATTTGGCTAATTTATTTAAGTAGTTTTTCTCCAAAATAGGTACAGACGTCGCTGTTGAAAATGGTCTAGCAAATTCTTCTTAGACAGAGAAATATTTAATCCAAACAGCTTCTTTCTTGAGCCCATTTCCTCCTTTGAAATTTACATAATTATCATGTCTCTTAAGAATTCAAATTCCTGCTTAGAAAATAGTTTTTCTAGTAATTTTTAGAGAAAATTGTTAACAATGTTACTGATGTTCTATGTCATATTTTAAATAAATGCCTAGATTGTAGAATTTTTCCGTCAACAATTCTTCAGTCAACAATTATAGACCAATTTCACTGCTTTCTACTTTTTCAAAAATTTTTGAAAAAATTTTTAAATTTAGAATGCTTGACTCTTTGAATAAATCAAAGATTTTTACCGATTGTCAATTCGGCTTTAGAGCAGGACTTTCTACTGAAAAAGCTCTTTTGGAATTTTGTTCATATATTTACGAAAGTTTGAATTGCAAAAAGCAGTCAGCAGCATTATTTGCCGATATAACGAATGCATTTGATACTGTTGATCATAAAATCCTTCTCAAAAAATCTTTAAATGTGGTTTTAGAGTCTCAGTTTTCGATTGGTTTTCATCCTTTTTTCAAATAGAGTTCAACGAGTTAAAATTGACAATATTTATAGTAACTTTGCTAGCATTAACATTGGAGTTCCTCAAGGCTGTCTTAGGTCCCATGCTAGTTTTAATATTTATTAATTCACTTTTTTCCCAAAGCTTCTCGAGTAAAACTGTGGTGTTTGCTAATGATCTGGCATGCAGTTTTTCATGCAATTCAGTTTTTGAGACTAAAGTTGAAATAAATTTGGATTTGGAAATCCCGAGGCATTGGTTTACAACACATAATCTTGTTTTAAGTGACAAAACTAAAATTATGTTTTTTCATGTGGCCGATAAAACAATTGAAATTTCAGACTGTATTTTTCATTCAGCTGACTGCAAAAGGTTTTTAATTAGCAATAAAGTCTGTTATGGGTGAAATTATTTGATCACCCATGACCCCACTAATACCTGTTTCTCAAATTGTATTTCCATTAATTGTGTTAAAACGTTTAAGTATCTTGGTGTACTGCTAGACTGGAAAATGAATGGGCTTGATCATTCAGATGTCATACTAAAAAAATACTTAAAGGCAGCTATAAGACAGCTGTATCATTTAAGATCCTTTTGTTCAACAAAACTACTTAAATGTATATATTTTGGTATTTTCCACTTCAAATTGGAATATGCCTTGCCATGTTGGGGTGGTACACACAGGAACAAAAAAAAATCCTTTTCTTACTTTGCACAAACATGTTATTCGAATTATATGTAAAAAAATGCCCGTGAAAGTAGTTTCCCTCTGTTTATGAGTTTAAAGTTTCTTCCTTTGAAAGACTTGTATTATTTTAAAGTTATTTAAATGTTTTTTTATCAGGTCTGGTTATTTAATCAATAGATGCCATTTGAGCTATAACGTGAGAATTAGTAATCAAAGACTGGCGTTGATTCCACCGCACAATTTAAATTAATTCTTGAATTTTTTTACCTTGGTTAGTCCTAGACTGTTTAATTGTCTTCCTTATTTTGTTAGATGTCTTCGTAATAAACACTTTCTTTTTTAGGGAGTTGAAAGCATGGCCTCTCAACAAATCATATGAAAATATTTAAACGCTTCTTGATGTAATTAAATAATTTCTTGTATTTTTGCTTCAATTTATTAGTTAATTTTATTTCATATTTATATATAAAAACAAACCAAAAATAACTTTTTTCTGTTTTTTCTTGTTACCAAATTGTCTTAAAAAATTTTAATTATTTTGTTGACTTTATATGATTTAAATACAAATTCTAAATGTTTGATAGTTTAAATCATACTTGATTTTAAATACAAATTCTAGTTGTTTGATAGTTTAAAATCGTTTATTGAGCTTAAGGTCAAAGTTAGAACAATTAATTGTTCTAACGAATTTTTCCAAAGAAACAACAACAACAACAAAGTTTTTCAATATGAAAGGAAAAAAGTCACTAGCATTTGATTTTATTGTACAATTTCTGCGCTGCTAAACGCGTCATCAGAAATCTTTGTGATTGCCCGTGCAAGCGCGCGCTAACGCACTGCACCATCGGGGCGATGAGATTTTGAAGCGTCAATTTCTCATTTTTTCCTCAATTTCATAATGTCACATTTGTTGCTGTATTTCTGTTTTACTTTATGGTCCAGTTAGCCTCGCATGGCATAGCAGTGCATGGCTTAACAAGCGTCACATCGAAATCTGTGTAATAGGATTTGTGTGTATCTGATTATGCACAACATGGCAACGCATGGCAATGCTCAGATAAAAACAGAAATGCATCTCTGACTACATAGATAAACATGGAAGATCTATTTCATTTTAATATCTGTGTATTCTTCTATGTATTTGACGTTTTGGCAAAACAGATGTGAAGTTGTAAAATTGTTTGATCAAGTGCGGTTAATTTACTAAAATAAAATCGTTGTATTCTTCTTTTTTATTGTTTTATTTTGACCATGTGACTATGCTTTGCATAATCACCATTTATTTAGCTGTGTGCTAGCTGCTTATCTGCGTTGCATGCGCTGCTGTGCCATGCGAGGCTAACTGGACCATTAGTTTCTATGCTTATGTTATTATATGTAGTCCAACAGCCTGCTGGAAGTCTGCACTAACAAAGCATGTTTACTGAAGTTGTTTTTAGAATTTTTGCTGATTTTGTTTTTCAGCTGTTAAGCTCAATAAACGATTTTAAACTATCAAACAACTAGAATTTGTATTTAAATCATATAAAGTCAACATAATAAAAATAGAGGTCATTTAGAAAACACTTTAATTTTAATTATTTTATTTATGTTGTCAATGCTCCGTCTGATGACCCCATGCATTTCGAGTTTTTTACATAAATATTTTGTAATTTGTCCTAAGCCAACAGACATTCATCTCTAGTTCCTTTGTGTTCTAGAATGTGGCATTATTATTAGTGTTATCTATAAAAAATGTGATTTATTTAAGCAAATAAATAAAAAAAAGATAGTGTTTTTATTGTATAACTATACCAAACTATGTTATAACATTTAAATTTAGTATTGTTGATATAAAAATAAAATACAGGGCGCACTACGTTTTAGTAGATATCTTCACCCCAGCGCCACCTAGGTAGGTCAAACACAAAAATACGGCAGAGTTCGCTCTGAGAAAACACCCGCATGCCAGTAGGGAGGCCTCTAATACAACCTTAGGTTGCATATGGTTCTTGAATCAGTAAACATCTAACACAATTTTCTAAAAATAACTGTCCAAGGTCACACTTGACTGCATATGCTCCCTGACAATTTATTTGCAAAATTTTTATGCTCTTTAATGTTTAGAATTCTGACACTCAACTATGCTTCTATAAATTGGACAATCCATTGATAACAATAAATCCGTCGATGGCAATCCCCTAAAGAAGCAGTTCCAGAAATGTAATGCATTTAACCTCACCATGTTACTACAAAAGTTGGGCCAACCTCCTAAACCACCGCGTCAACAACCTCCTTTGATGTTTCAACCGGCTTTTCCTGCTGAGCAGCTGGCAAGGACACAGGTAGAACAGTCTGACGCTAGTTTTCGAGAATGACCTCTAACATAATTTCTTAATAGCGGCTAGAAACCACAGTAAACTCCTCGAAATGCTCACTTCTCATTCCACAGTCGAGTGCTCTTTTATTAGGTCACCCGAAATAAATTTTATCTCTTTGACATTATCCATGTCAAAAACTACAGCTTTCTTACCTATCTTGTTCACAGCCTTCTCCGTCGATTCTGGAAGCTTTTTCGAAGATTTCACATCGGGTTTTTATCCATCATTGAACCAGCAGAGTTAGACTGGAGCAATCCACGAACTCCTGTTACAGTATTTCCCTTTCCAACCGAAATATTGGACTTATCAACCTATAGGGCCTTTAAATTCCGACATTCTATCTCCATAGGCTCCTCTGACCCTTTGCTGGACAACTACCAGCAGTAACACCCACACCAACATCTCCTACTTTTGGGCCCGTACGAATGCCGGACTCTCCCATACCTGGACGAAACCCGGTTTCACCCCATAAAAATACCAATTAAAGGTTTTCCTGAAGCAGGACTATCCTTGCCTGGACAATTGCCGGGGTCGCCTATATACGGCATATTGTACGCACCTTGCACAAAGTGAATGGAAAGCACAAAAAATCACTGCAATAAGAACCCTACTCAATTCAGAAACGTAATTGAACCCGGGCTACCGCGGTTCTTTACCTTAGGGGCAACGCACTCTACCCACTAGGCTACGGCCGCTGCGCTCAAGATATAACTGTTTTAAAATAAAGTAGTCTTCAGCAGCATTAAGAGTGTCGGACACTTTCTAAAAAAATAATGGAAGAGTTTTCTGAAAAATTAACTATATATTAAAAAATAATCATTATTGATTTGTTATTTTTTATGTAACTCTAAAAAGATTAAAAAAAAAATACTTTGCAATAACTGGACTACTGGTTCAAAAGTTTGGTTTGTTTTAACCGAGAATTTTAGAATGGCTAAAGAATTTTAGCCAAGCCATTTAAAAATTCAATTAAGCTTCTTTTGCGTTGTACAACATATACTTAACGCTTCCATTTTAATAAATAATTAGTATGCTTACTTTTGTAGAAAATATATTACAAATTGTGACTACTGGGACAGGTATTTGTGACTTGCAGGACAAGCAAAAAATGTTTGTTAATAATAAGTTATTTTAATCATTTTTGTTATTGTTTTAAACTCAATTAATGAAATTATTTATATATTTTCTGTTATACATACAAAATATATCAGAAGCTACGAAAAAAATTACTTTTAGGTTAGGTTAATCCGGATGCCTTCGTGAAGGCTCACAAAGACCAATTCTGGTCCTTAGTGGTACCGGTAGCGAACAAAAGAAACCTTTGTGTTTTAGTTAAAGTCTTTAAAGATTTGCGTTAAATTCGCAAGATACTTTGGTTACATCTTTAAGCGACGGGAACGTCGATGAGCCTAGGTATTTTAGTCTCGAACTAAATAGGGCGGGGCATGTGCATAGTAGGTGCTCCAGGGTCTCCACTGTGCCCGGTTCCTTGCACTTCCTGCAGTTGACATCCGTGGTGATGCCAAGCTTCCTCGCGTGAGATGACCACTAGTATGCTGCAATCTTTGCGCGTGCGTGCCAACTTCTCTTGTAGCCGGAGTAAATACATGTTCTGCGAGTTCTGATTCCAGCCGAGCGCCTTTCTTTGCTAAACCATCTGCCATCTCGTTTCCCTCAATGCCCTGGTGGCTAGGGACCCAGTAGATGCGCACTCTCTTCAAAGCGCATAGTGCATCTAGTGCATCTCTGCCAGCCATGACACTTTCGAACTTGATGCTAGCAGAGCGCATGGATTTGATCGAAGCTTGACTGTCAACGGAAATGTTGATGTAAGAGTGTTGTGTGTCCATGCTGAGGGCTATCTCAGCAGCCTTCCTTATGGCAAATATTTCCATCTGGAAGATACTGCAGTGGTTCGGCAGTTTATGTGGCTGCCTTATATTAGGCTCTGCACAATACACAGCCGCACCTACCCCCGTAGGCATTTTGAAGTCGCCTGTAAATATGTTGACCGCCTGCTGTGCTTGTTCTATACCTTTGCGCCAGTCATTTGGTCCCAGAAGAGTTCGTGCTTTGGAATTAACTATCGTGCGAGGTACCAAAGTAGTCCGTGCTACTAAGTAGATCCTTTCCGATTGTACAATGTACAAAATTTTGAATGCGCATGTTGCCTGCCGCAGAAAGGCGTTGTGCCGTTTTTCCGGCTATTGGTTTTGCGTGTATGTCCAGGGGGTCCATACTTAGAATGGTTTCAAGCGCTTTAGTTGGAGTTGACTTCAGTGCCCCCGTGATGCACAGCGCTGCCTGCCGCTGAGTTTTCTCCAAGTGCCTGAGGAATGTTGATTTGTTCACAGCCGGCCACCACACAATAATCCCATAGAGTAGAATAGGACGCACTACCATTACATAGATCCAGTGCTTCAGAGAGGGTGAAAGACCCCAGGTACTGCCTAGCATCTTCTTGGATGTGTATAGCGCAATGGTGGATTTCTTCACCCTTTCTTCTACGTTGGTTTTCCATGACAGCTTGCTGTCCAGGACGACTCTTAGATATTTTGTGTGAGTTTTCGGTATGAGACGTATATCGTTCAATTTCGGTGGTATTCACTGTGGTATCTTGTACCTTTTCGTGAACAGAACCAGATCCGTTTTCTCTGCGTTAATACTAAGACCGACTGAATTTGACCATCTTTGAGTACATCTTTGAGTGTGCTCTCCATTATGGAGCTTACTGTTAATAGACATTTCCCTACTATAATTATGTTTATGTCGTCTGCATAGGCAGTTATCTTCGCGGCTCTACCTGCGAACTTTTCGAGTAGTTTATTAACGACAATATTCCACAGTAGTGGCGAGAGGACTCCTCCTTGGAGTGTCCCACTGCGAGCTTACCTTACCATGGATTTAGTGCTCCACTCAGCCCGCATCTTTCTGCAGCTTAGCAACTTGTCTAACCATAGGTTTATGGCTGGTGGTGCCTCATTACTACTAGGGAATGTAGTGCCGTTTCAACCGATTTCCCTTTCGTGTATGCGTGTTGGTTGGTTGATAACTGGATTGAATTGTTTTTTTCTTAGGTACAAGTCAATCAGTTTCGGATAGAGATGGCTGCTCTTACCTGCCTTCGGTAAGAATACAACCCTCGCTGTCCTCCAAGCAACAGGTACATAGTAAAAGGTAAAATTACCTTTAACTCTATTAACTATTTAAAGAAAGTGTTGTCTTTTTCTCCAAATTGTCCTGGAAACTGTTTTAAAATAGGACATATGGCACACCCGTCTCCTTAGTATGTGGCAACTCTACTGATCTTGATTGATCAATGATTGACAAATGAAGTGGTTGATCTTAAAAACAAATTATCTCTTTGCCTTCCTCTTTTTAATTTTGAGATGTTCTTTACATAAGACGCTTTGAGAGTAACTTGCAGTGCCTGAATTGGCTTTTGCGTTTATGTTTGGCCCAACCATATCTGTAGGTTCAACATTCAATTCGTGTACGCTGTCTCATGAGTCAAAGGGAATAGTTAATACTTTTATATCCTTGGGATTTAAAATAGTGGTATCTCTGTAAGTGTGGATTTTTACAGCCATTTTAAACTCAAGTTAGACATAAAGAAGCTTTAACTATTTCATTTTGGATCAGAAAAATAAATTCAGCTGTACACAACGGCATTGAAATAAAATCAGGATGTTCACCGTGACCACTGGGACACATTTTAAAGCAATCTCAAAAGCATAATATGAATGCCTTAACTATGAAAATAAGTCTAAATAGTACACCACACTTTTATTATTACTTCTTGGAATAAAGTTTTGTTTCAGGTTAGGAAAATAACTTTTATATATTTTTACGTGACTACTTGGACATGTGACTTGAGCCTATTCAAAGGAGAAATACAAAAAATCACATACCTTTTCGCTTTATTTCCTCTTTTACTCAATTTTTCTCTTTTACGTAGAATGCCCTATATATGATATTGATTCTTAAGGATTAGACACAAAAAAATGCCACTGAATGGTTTTCATATCACTAATTAACTTACGTTTTGTAGGCAAATCTTTTATCAATCTTTTTCGCAATAAAGCTAATTTTTACTTTATAAGGTGGATAAAATATATTACTATGATGCAACAAGATTTAAGTCACATTAAATCAAATGTTTCATATAACAATATTGCCACAATTCTCTTACCCACACAATTTGAGGAGCCGCATTGACTGAGTATTTTTGGTGTCACAAGTTTCATGACAATATTGATTTGTATGCGATAAATCGAGTTCTTCTAAAAATTAATGAGCAATTGCTATGATATAAAAATTTTTTATTTATTTAGAGCATTTGAGGATCCAAAATTTTGAATCAGAGCAGCACTTTTACATTCAGAAGATCAGAAAACCTGCAGAAGATCCGGCTATTTTCCTCCCTGGCTTGAATTGAGTATTTTATGCATGATTGAGAACCGATTGCCTTCTTATAGTAATATATGTAATACTTTGTGATATCCCAGTAAAAGTAATCAGAAACTGAATCATAGTCGAACATGAACTAAAAAAAAAAACCGAAAAGACTATTTGGCAGAACAGCGGGACAAAAACTAGCGTTTGCGATTAATATTGACCGAATAGCGGCCGAACAACGCTTGCTATAATTTTTTTTAGGATAATATATTTTAATCCTGCTCCTTAACCAAAAACAGAATTATAATAAGACAGCGACCGACTAAAGCGCTCACTGCATATCTCAGCTCTTAATTTTTTCTCTTAGCCAATAGAGTACTAGTATTAACTATATCTTAAGCCATTCAAGCTTTTGCTGCCTATGCTCGCTCAGTATTTAAAACGATGAATTATTGATAAGTTAATATGAATTGTCTGTGACCCACATTATTTATTATTGTAAAACAGCGATCCAACGTTCGGTGTCCTGGCATACCTACTGATTTAACTTCAATACTCTTCGCAGTCTTCTTTAACGACTTGTTTTTTCTGATCCAACTACCAGCAGTTGTACGTTTTCTTGGTCTACTGGCTATCTTAAAATGTTACAAATCGCATTCATTGCTGGAGGAACTGAACTACTGCTGTCTCGTGCAACTTGTCTTATACAAGAAAAAACAACCACAACCACAACAACTATAGAATCACACTTCAAACAGTTAGAATCTGGACTTCTCGTCAAAGCTGTTTAACGCCTTATAGCGAGCGCGTTCTAGAAGTTGCGCATGCGCAAATGTGGCATGGCGCACGCTTTTGCGCTGATTGCATATCTTTATGTTTTATTTAAAGAGGAGGGCATTTAACGGAACCACAATTCGGTTGGGTGGTGGGGAGGGTTTTGCTTCGCTGTTTAAATAACAATTGTCAAGAAAGGTGGTGCGGAGGTGGGTGGGTGGAAAAGTGGTGCAGGAAAAATGGGAGGTGAAATGGAAGGCATTTGAACCATAAATGAGGCTTCTTGCATAGTGGCAGCCGACAGCGGCAACTTGTTGTCATGACAAATGAAGTGGTAAGAAGTTTACCTTTGGGAAGAGTTTTTTGTTAAGGTCTGGATTTGTGCCAGGCACAGATGTTGGTCATGACTTTTTTTATACAAAAATAATGTTCAGGATATTGCATTGAATTTTTCAACAAATTGAGTAACCCTTTGAATTAGATTATTGCATTTTGTATTTACACGGTTAGAAATCTTGTGCTAGAATTGAAACTTTTCTGTACTACATATAAGTCAGCACCAGCTTTGGTTTCAATTCTAGTATTTGCAAAATACTAAAAAATGGTTTAATACAGCTTTGGTTTAAAATGTAATATAAGATTGGATTACAATATTAAAAAAAAAAAACCGCGGCATTCGAACGCTCGACATTCAGTTTGTAAACTCACTGCTTTAACAACCGGGCTATTGGCCTATACACAAAATGAGCGATAAACAAACATATGAACCGAGTTGCCTAATCTTGAGTTGCATCATTGCCAGGTTAACTTTTTACGGGTCTTAAACCAAATTTTGTATCCAGATGTACAAGTATTTAGTATTGAAAACAAAAAGTAGTACAGAATTACACTTAAGTTTAAACCAAAATGGCTAAAATTGAAACCAAAAAGCTAGAATGGATGCTATAATATTTCTTTTGGCTTAAATTCTAGTACAGAAGAGATTTAATTATGAGTTAGTATTTGCGAAGTTTATATTTTAAACCGCAAGGTTTAAAAAAAGCAATAATATTTTAGTGGAACTAAAATTAGTCCAAGATTATTAACCGTGTACTAGATGTGCATTCGCAGTTTTTGCTTTAGTATTAAAACCAATTTAATACTGCAATTGCAAATCTTGAGGTGAGCTACACTGAGAAAAAATTCACTCTAATAGTAAGAATATAAGCTATGGTTTCAAATTATACAGACTCACAAAAAATAGTAAAAAAAGCATAAAAATGTTCCTTGACTTGATTTCCCCCTATCTTTCTTACTAGCTATAACATAATTTTTAAGCTAGTATGTATGCCAATGCAAGTTTTTTAAAAATGTAAGTAAAACAAAGCTAAATCGGATTAATCAAATATAAATCTGTAATGGCGAAAGTTACCCTATGTACATGATAAAATAAAAATATTTTGGACATTCACTAAGTTAAAGTTAAGCTTAGTTAATTGTTAAAAAAAGCCATTGAAAAAAAAAATTTATCTAAGCCACCTGTATCTAAAGGAGCTTTTATATGTATGTATAGAAATAAAGTATACTTTCCAGAAAATCTACAAAAATAGCACCCAATCGTTAGAAAATCGGGCTTCATTTAGCGCCATGGCATCGTTAAATTGACACCAGAAGTGTGTTATAGTTTAGGAAAATTATCCAATCATTTACGAACTATTTCGCTAAATTAAAGAAACTTAGCGCAATTGTGTTGAAATCTTATTACATTCGAGTAAGTTTTTCTACTGTTCATATATCATCGGCTATAACTTCGAGAAACACTTTCTCTGAAAATAAGATAATTCCTGGAAAAATTCTGTAACTTTTGCAAAAAACCCTTTTTTAATATTTAAAACAGCATGCATTGAGAATTATGATTTTTATACTGACGATACACGGCAAAAATTTTTATTATTATTATTATTATTATTATTATTATTATTATTATTATTATTATTATTATTATTATTATTATTATTATTATTATTATTATTATTATATTATTATTATTATTATTATTATTATTATTATTATTATTATTATTATTATTATTATTATTATTATTATTATTATTATTATTATTATTATTATTATTATTATTATTATTATTATTATTATTATTATTATTATTATTATTATTATTATTATTATTATTATTATTATTATTATTATTATTATTATTATTATTATTATTGTAATTGTCCGAGGGTTTGCCTGAAACTGAAACTCAAATAAAAAGCAAGGCGTGCATTCGTATTCGAGTTTGTGTATGTTTATTTCTAAATAAAGTAAAAGTTACAATTATATTCAAAGTTGCAAATTTAATCTTACCGCAGTGTTCTCACCCTCCTAACGACAAATACGAAGTGAATAATTATTAGAAGGCAACTTTACATTTTGGTTTGAGTGAGAGCACAGGGTGTTCAAAGCAAATAAAATATTAAAATAAAAAAGGGAAATTTAAAGGCCGTTTTGCAATAACCCGTCCCCCGTGAAGCAACCCGCTTCACTTTCAATCAAGTCCAAAACGGCTAACTTAGATGTGGCTCGTCGTAGCAATCCGTTGGCTGTGCGTACATCGGCTTTTCGAACGACTCCATCGGCGGCTTTGTACACTTTCTCAATGCGACCTCTGCGCCAATCTCTTCTTGGCAAATTTGCGTCACAAACGAAAACTAAGTCTCCTTCCTTTAGTGGCCTAGATGGATGACACCATTTGACTCGACGTGTCAGCGTCGGAAGATATTCGGCTATCCACCGCTTCCAGAACCTGTCTCTCAATTGGCGCGCTATACGCCACTGCTTGCGAATCATGTTAAGTTTATCGGGTGGCTCTCTTACGTCAGGCGTATTGGCGGTGTTGGCGGATCCAAGTATGAAGTGGTTGGGCGTGAGTGGCTCGTCTTGTTCCGGCGTGATTGGTAGATGCGTAAGTGGGCGGGAGTTCACGACGTTCTCTGCTTCGATGATGAAACACGCTAGAGTATGTTCGCGCGGTACGGTTTCCTTGACTGTGTGCTTCAGTACGCGCTTCACACACCTCACCATCCTTTCCCAGACTCCGCCCTCCGATGGATTGCATGGGCAGTTGAAGAACCATTCTATGCCTTTCGATGACGCCTCGTTCTGGATTCGCTCACAATCGAAGACCTCCGAAAACCGCTTAGCTTCGTTGTCCGCGCCGATGAAATTTTTGCCATTATCCGATCGCATTCTTGAGGGCACACCACGCCGATTTATAAAATTCCGAATTGCTATGATGCATGAATCCGTGGTCAGGTCGTGCACCATCTCCAAATGAATGGCGCGCACTGTTAGGCACGTAAATAGTGCTATCCAACGTTTCTCCGCGCGGCGTCCTACAGCAACCATCAATGGGCCAAAATAGTCGACGCCAGTAAACGTAAATGGCCTCACGTATGGCGTAAGGCGGTCCTTTGGCAATGAATCCATGAGCGGTGCGACAGGCGTGGCTTTGTTGACTTTGCACACGAGGCAACTTGCGATTACTGTGCGCAGAACTTGCCTGACGCGCGGGATCCAAAATTTACGACGGATATCGAAAATTGTTGCTTCAGCGTTCTGGTGGTGCATCCTTTGGTGATGATGGTGAACCAATAATTTTGTAAAATGGTGGCTGGGCGGCAAAATAATTGGCCGCTTCGAGTTGTATGGCAGCCAGCTGGCAGCGTCAATGCGACCTGAAACTCGCAGGATACCGTGTTCATCCATATATGGTGACAAATTGAAAAGAAGACTCTTTGGCGGCGGCGGCTTTTCTATTTCAATTATTTCCATTTCCTTTGCAAAGGCTTCTCTTTGCACTAAGCGGCATAGAAGATGTTCTGCGGCATCCAGCTCAGCTACAGTTAGTCCATACTCTTGATTTTCCCTTGGTCGTCTCTTGCAACGATCCACAAACCGTATGACCCAACCAGCAGCTCGTTTTAGCCTTGAAAATGACGAAAATTTAGTAAAATCAATGAATTTTTTACTCACAATTAGTAGGGCAGTTTTAGGGCGAATTGTTTCTTCGTCTTCTTCCTGGTTGACTGTCTCCTCAGGTGATTCAGGCCAATGGTCTTCGGTGCTTAAAAGAAAACTAGGTCCTAGAAACCAGCGTGCTGATGGCTCTAGGTCAATCCGGCTCTGGGCTCGCGTTGCTTCATCAGCAACATTTTCTTCAGTTGGAAGCCATCTCCACTGTTTTGGCTTAGAGGAGGCTAGAATTTCGGCGACCCGATGTGCCACAAATGGCTTATAGCGCCGATGCTCACTCTTTATCCAGTTGATGACTGTTTTAGAGTCACTCCAAAACACGCAGCGATCGACCTCTATAGTATGCTCTGCTACTATCGTCAGCATCAAACGGGTACCGAGCACGGCGGCTTGCAGCTCGAGACGTGGGATGGTCAGCGTCTTTAGTGGAGCGCTCTTCGCTTTGGCGCACACAAACGATGTTTCCACTTCCATAGCCGCGTTGACAATTCGCCAATAAGCTGTTGCTGCAAATGCTTCTTCACTCGCATCGACAAATATATGCAGCTGCAGTTCTTGCGGAGCTCCGCCTGTGAAGTAATAGCGTGGTATCCGGCAATTGACGACCTCAAGCATATGCTGGCGAAATCTCAGCCAGCCTTTCTCCACATCACACGGCAGGGGCTCGTCCCAACCCATGCATCTTCTCCATACTTCACGTAACAGCAGCTTCGCTGTGATAGTCACGTTGCAAAGAAATCCCAGCGGGTCGAATATGGACATCACGATGCTTAGCAGTTCTCTTTTCGTTGGGCAGCGTTCTCCATCGATGACTTTCTTGTCAACGTAGTTGAATTTGAGCTCGTATTTGAACTCATCGCTGGTCGGCTGCCAGAACATGCCAAGTACCTTCGCCGAGGCTAGTGAGTCTTTGCTCTTTATGGATAAATTGGACTCACTTCCTCCCAATGCAGCAATGACTTCTTTTGAGCTTGAGATAAAGTTGACTAGCTCAAATCCTGCGCCTGCGTGAATGTCACGAACCTTTGTGGATATTTCGATGGCTTGCGGCACTGATGAAAAACTATCCACGAAGTCGTCAACGTAATGATAGTCTACAATCGCTTGGACGGCACGAGAATCTCGATTTTGGTGCTCAAGCGCGTTGATTGTCTTGATGTGGTTCGCTGAGCATGGGGAGCATGCGGCTCCAAATGTCATAACTGACATTTCATATATATCTGGTGGCCTATCAAACTCAGAACCACGCCACAAAAATCGCTGCGATGCCCTGTCCTCAGGTCGGATGAGTACCTGATGGAACATTTCCCTAATGTCCGCACAGACAGCGACAGCACCTTCCCGGAAATGAAATAAGATGGCGGCCAGAGGACGGTACTTCTGCGGCCCCTTCAACAGTTGGGAGTTTAGAGAAATTCCGTTTACTTCTGCTGCAGCGTCGAATACCAGTCGAAGCTTAGCTGGCTTGTTCGGATTGACCACGGCGAAATGTGGTAAATACCAAGTTTTTGGACTCATAATGGCGGCTTCATCAGGCTCCAGCTTCCGGGCATACTTTTTCTTGACATAACTTTCAATAACCTCGGTATATGCTGCAGCAAAGTTTTTGTCCTGCTTCATTTTTCTTTCTATGTTAATTAACCGCTTGAGAGCCATGGCGTAGCTATCAGGCAGGTTAACAGTGTCGCATTTCCATAATAATCCTGTTTGGAAACGGTTGGCAACTCTTTTTGTTGTTGCTTGGAGAATCTCTTGAGAGCGCAAGTCAGCAGCGCTCACAATAGGCGGCGATGGTTTAACTCCAAAATTTTCAATCTCAAAATATTCACTTATCATGTGTTGTAGCTCAAGCTCGTTCTGCCCGCTGACATGTAGACACGTTGAAACTTCAGCTTGAGTACCATTCGTTGGGCCAAACACGACCCAGCCCAGCTCTGTGTTGGCGGCATAGGGGCCATCTTGTTGCAAGCGCACGGTTGTGCTAGGTAAACCCAAGTGGCAGTGGTCTAGGCCTATGAGGAGCTGCGGCGTGATATTTGAATAGGGTTTAGTTGGCAACTCAGGTTGGCGGCAGGAGTCGCGCAGGTCGCTCTCATATAGACTCTGCATCGGCAACTTGAGGTCTGAAACAGAATAAACATTGTGCAGAATATGCCTCTTGGTCTTACCAATTCCACTGATGTAAACGTTTACCACCTCCGTAGGCTCCTGTGCTGCTCTTCCACCAAACCACTGCATGCTCAGCTGCTGGTGCTTTCCTTTAAGGCCAAGCTGCAACATTAGCGCTTTGTCCATCATGGTGATTGATGAGCCTTCATCAAGTAGAGCATAGGTGTCGACGCTCCTGTTTGGGCCAAATAACGTAACTGGTACTACTCGGAAAAGAAGCCTTTTATTGTTTGTTGTGTCGGCTGCGCAGCTTAAGACCGTTTGGCCTGAACTTTCATGCACTTGCAGCTCGTGCAGTAGCTGATGGTGTCTCCTTTGGCATCCATTGATGGCGCAGGCCTGATTCTTGCGGCAGTCTCGCATAATGTGCCCCACATTTAGGCACGTGAAACATAGTCGGCGGCATTTAACTTCTGACCACCGCTCAGGAACCGAAGCGTTGAGAAACGGCTGACACTCAGCTACTCTGTGATTGCCCTGGCAAAGTGAGCATTTAGTTTTATTAGTGTGTTGCCTTTCGGCGGCGGCATGCAGCAGCACTGGGCGACGTTTTGTTTCTCGTGGTTCGCTATCCTGTACGATGCAAATAATATTGGCTATATCAGAGAGCCAATCGCTAAAGTGTTGCACCGTTGGATACGGTCTAATACTGGCAGCGCATCGTGCCCATTCCATCTTCTTGCTCATCGGCAACTTTCCAACGAGCTCATCTAGCAGAGTTGGGTTGCTCAGGTGCTGGTCTCCATTTGCAGATTTTAAAAATACCACCAAATTTTTTGTCACAGTGGCAAAGTTTATTATCCTCATCATAGTAGCCTCTGTAATAGGTGCAACATCCCGAACAATCTTTAACTGGCTGCGGATGAGTTGCTCAGGGCGGCCAAAGCGAAACTGTAGCTGTTCAATCACAGCGCCCACATTATCCGGATGGATTAGTAACGACTTCACTAATTCTTTGGCCACTCCCTTGAGACATTTATTTAGTCGCTGATTGTTTTCGAAGTTGCTGTAGTTGTACAAGGCGTTGGACTCCAAAAACGCAGTGAAGAATATTGGCCAGTCGGCTGGCTGACCACTGAAGTCTGGCAAATCGAGCACCTTCCTCGGCGTTTGCAGTGGATTTTGCAAGTGAGGTGCATTTGTTGAACTTGGTGCTCTATGCGAGCTGGCTGCTGGATAGGCACAATTAGAATAAGGCGACTGCATTTCATTGTAAATTTGCGAAGGCACACTCGTTGCATTTTGTTGCATACTTGTTGGCTGAAAATATAAACGATGAGAATATGATGGCATTATTGTTGCTGGCAACATGCTATTTGCAGACGTGCTGGCAGATGGATACAAATTATTTGTTGACAAGTTGCTCGGCTGCATACTGCTTGTCGTCATGATGCTAGGCGGTATGTTGATATACGAGGTATTGCCAGGCATTGCGCTGCTTGGCGGCATGTTGCTAAATGAAGTGTTGACAGGAATGTTGCTTGTCGCCGGCATGTTGTTAAAGCTCATGTTAATTGATGGCATGTTCCTTGAGGCTACGTTATCCAACGGCATGTTTCTGTACGTCATATTGTGTGGCTGTATGGTGGCGTGGTCTTTAGCTGTACATGAACCGTTGCTATATGTTGAATTTGCCGTTGCATTTTGAACCTCAGTTTGCAGAGCTGAGACTGAGGCGGCGACAGAGGCGGCGGCAGAAGAGCTTCTTGGCGGCAATGGCAACAACCGTTGGCGCTCATTTTCTCCTTCACATAACCTTAATTCCGCGTTCTTGAGCTGGCGCTCCAGTGCGGCAATTTGGTTCCGCATAGTTTGAAGGGCATCTTCCACACCCGGCTGTTCGGCTTGGGAACCAGTTGCGTCTACTGAGGCGGCAGCGGAGAACTGCGACTGAAGATTTTGGCTAGACGTATTAGAGGTGACGTTGACGTGACTGGTCACGTTCGTTGTAGATTCCGTTGCGGGTGTGAGGTCTGGAACAGGCTGCTGTGTCTCTGTACCCGATGTGGCAGCAGGCTCTAAATCTATTAGCGTAGACTCAGTGCCCGGTGTTGTTCCAGACTCACTTTGATTAAGTCGTGGGCTACGACGTGGCGGCGAGCGAGCCATCATTGTGTAAGTTTGCGATAATTTGACTAGACTCGCGGCAAGGGAGTCTCACGTCTGACTGATGCAGACTCACGGCAAGGGAGTCTCGGCGGCTTTTTGTGGTGCACGGCAAAGTAATTTCAATCCAAGAACTCACGGCAAGGGAGTTGTGCAGCATAAGCTCGTGGCAGAGCGGCGGCGGTGCAGCTACTTCCAAATGACAAAGCAAACACTTAGCTTTGAGTTAAAAAATGGCTGCACTTTCAGATCTTAACCAAAGATCTGCGAAATAAAGCTGTAATTGTCCGAGGGTTTGCCTGAAACTGAAACTCAAATAAAAAGCAAGGCGTGCATTCGTATTCGAGTTTGTGTATGTTTATTTCTAAATAAAGTAAAAGTTACAATTATATTCAAAGTTGCAAATTTAATCTTACCGCAGTGTTCTCACCCTCCTAACGACAAATACGAAGTGAATAATTACACTGGTCAACAATTTAGCAACTTTTTCGTGCCACACGAACTTTGATAGCTAATACTGTTTAAGCTATATTCTCACGTTATGAAACTGAATTTATTTTTTTTTATTTGGCCTCAGATTTTTTGTGATTTTGGACTTTGTGTTTTAACGACTTTGATCCTGTTTTTATGCTCTGGAATCCAAACAACTGTACGCAAAGCAAAAAAAAAAAGCACCATCCTATAGAATATTAAACAAGTTTTTTAGTGAGGTATTTTTTATTTTTCTGCCGTATTTAGTCTGTCAGATTTTCAGGTTCAAAATAAAATCTAGGATTTTTTGGTTAAAAATTTTGACTTTAACAAGTATTTTTTTTTTATATTTAGAGCCATATTTTAAAAAAAATTACTTTTATAGTATTTCGTATTTAATTACCTTAATATTGATACCAAAAACATAAACATTATCCGAGAGGAACAATTAAAATAAAATAAAATAAGCGAACTAGCCATATGAAGCACTCTTAGTAAACCACTTGTATCTAAATGAAATTCAATGTAAAAATTTTAATAAATGTTATTATAAACTCACCCTCCAACATTTTCTAGCAAAATTAGCTCCTGGTTGGTCCCTTTTGATTGTTCAGCAGTAATCTGCCAACATAAATGGGCTCCATTTGCCCTGGTAACGCTTTTCTATCTTCAAAATATCTTGGTGAAACCTTTCTCCGTGCTCATCGCTCACAGACCCCAAGTTTTCAGGAAAAAAAAATCGATGTGTGAGTGTAAAAAATGAATCTTTAGTGACATGTTGCAGCTTGATAAGCCAACAACAGCTCGCTAACTATTTCTCTGTAACTGTCACCCTTATAGTTACCCAAAAAATTTGCAACAACATCCTTAAAAGAACTTCATGCCGGTTTTTTTTAAATCAAAAAATCTAAAGCAGTTCACTGTGTAAAACAGTATTGCTGAGTGGTAAAAAATGAGAAAATGTAAGGTATGAGAATATCATTTAGGTGCAAGTGGATTACTAAGAGTGCTTAATGCTTCATATGACTATATAGCTAGTTCGCTTATTTTATTTTATTTTAATTGTTTCTCTCGGATAAAATTTATGTTTTTGGTATCGTAATTAAGAAAATTAAATATGCAAAACGATAAATTTAAATTTTTTTTTAAATATGGCTCTAAATGTAAAAAAAAATACTTGTTAAAGTCAAAATTTTTAACAAAAAAATCCAAAATTTTATTTTGAACCTGAAAATCTGACAGACTAAATATGGCAGAAAAATAAAAAATACCTCACTAAAAAGCTTGTTTAATTTTCTATAAGATGTTGCTTTTTTTTTTGCTTTGCGTTCAGTTGTTTGTATTCCAGAGCATAAAAATAGGATCAAAGTCGAAAAAACACAAAATCCAAAATCACAAAAAATCTGAGGCCAAATAAAAAAAAAAAAATTCAGTTTCATAACGTGAGAATACAGCTTAAACAGTATTAGCTATCAAAGCTCGTGTGGCATAACCACTGTTGACCAGTGAATTATTATTATTATTATTATTATTATTATTATTATTATCATTATTATTATTATTATTATTATTATTATTATTATTATTATTATTATTATTATTATTATTATTATTATTATTATTATTATTATTATTATTATTATTATTATTATTATTGTTATTATTATTATTATTATTATTATTATTATTATTATTATTATTATTATTATTATTATTATTATTATTATTATTATTATTATTATTATTATTATTATTATTATTATTATTATTATTATTATTATTATTATTATTATTATTATTATTATTTTTATTATTATTATTATTATTATTATTATTATTATTATTATTATTATTATTATTATTATTATTATTATTATTATTATTATTATTATTATTATTATTATTATTATTATTATTATTATTATTATTATTATTATTATTATTATTATTATTATTATTATTATTATTACTATTATTATTATTATTATTATTATTATTATTATTATTATTATTATTATTATTATTATTATTATTATTATTATTATTATTATTATTATTATTATTATTATTATTATTATTATTATTATTATTATTATTATTATTATTATTATTATTATTATTATTATTATTATTATTATTATTATTATTATTATTATTATTATTATTATTATTATTATTATTATTATTATTATTATTATTATTATTATTATTATTATTATTATTATTATTATTATTATTATTATTATTATTATTATTATTATTATTTTTATTATTATTATTATTATTATCATTATTATTATTATTATTATTATTATTATTATTATTATTATTATTATTATTATTATTATTATTATTATTATTATTATTATTATTATTATTATTATTATTTTTATTATTATTATTATTATTATTATTATTATTATTATTATTATTATTATTATTATTATTATGTATTTTTATCTTCATCGTAAGATGAGTATATTTTATTTTTCAACTTGCTCCGGGTTCTAATGTACCAAGGAGCAAATTGCATGTTTATTTGATTTTATGAAAAATAAATTAGTTAAAGTTTTGAGACAGGAATCGCCTTGTCAAATTACAGGTACTCAAGATGACAGCCTTCTGCATTTTTTGTATTTTACCTATTGGCTGTGATATGTTAAGGTTTCCAAGGCATCTGCTTAAAGTTTTTGGGACTACACCGGTGCATGACAGTACAATCGGAGTTATGCAAACACTTTGTGCATCATACATTTGCTTTAACTCCTCTGCAAGATCCGTATATTTGCTGATTTTAGTTGCATAAGCAGTTTGTAGGTTAGAAGTTAATGGGATCGTTATGTCAATTATGTCTATGTGTTTTGTTTTTTTTTTATTGAAAACTACGATATCAGGTCTGTTGGCTAAAATTGTACGGTCCGTGCGCAATACTCTGTCCCAATATATGACAGCACTAGCATTTTCAAGTACTGGTGGAGGATTGTATTTATAGTATGGGGTTATGCCAATCTGAAATCCATAAATGCGAGTCCACTCTTGATGCACTATACCAGCCACAAGATTATGCCTGTTTAAGTAGTTAGTTCCAGCAATTGTAGGGCAGGCGCTGATAATATGCTCTATAGTTTCAGTTACCGCACCACATTTTCGGCACTTGTCAGATTCAATGTTCCGGTTTATGATAAATCTTTCATAGTTCCTGGTGACGATAACCTTATCTTGGATGGCTATTAAAAATCCTTCCGTTTCAAAGAACAGTTCTCCTTTCGAAAGCCATAGGTTTGACAGGTTTTTATCTATCGAATCATGTTCCATTTCTCTTAAATGCCTTCCATGGAGCTCTTTGTTTTTCCATTCCTCTAACTTTTCTTCGTTGGATTTAACGTTGGATGGTTTACTAAATTGTGGATCACTTAACTTCAAAGGAGTGTAATTTTTATCTGCTGCAGCTATTGCTTGTAAAATTGGGCTATTATGCTCGCGTATGAAGTAATCTCTTAGCTTTTCAACAAGGGTATAATGCAGATTCCGCACATCAGTTATTCCTCTGCCTCCTAGCTTTCGCGGTAGCGAGACTCTCTCTACACTGCTGATTGGATGATGAGAGTTGTATTTTGTCATCAATCTGCGAATAGTACGGTCGGCCTCATCTAAATCCGTGTCGGTCCATTTAATTACTCCAAAAGAATAATTAAAAACTGATATAGCCCAGGTGTTTATGGCGTTGCATTTGTTTGCAGAGATTAGCTTAGATTTGAGTACTAATGTTAGTCGCTGTTTGAAAATCTTAAGAATTTTTTCTTTTATCGTCTTCTTACAAAAGCCCTTTAATTGAAGCAGACCCAGATATTTGTAGTTCTCGCCATTGCTGAGGTTTTCAACAATTTGTTCGGAATCAATTTCGCATCCTTCATTATCTTCAGCTAGCTTTCCTTTTCTAATATTAATAATCTTGCATTTTTCTAGTCCAAATTCCATACCAACTTCCGAACTAAATCCATGTATCATTTTAATCATTCGGTGTAGTCTACCCCTATCAGAAGCGTAAAGTTTTATATCGTCAACATACATCAAGTGGTTAATGTATGTGTCTCCAGAGTCATTTTTTATTTTGAACCCCACTTGTTTAACTATAACTTGGAGCTGTGTGCTTAGCATATTTATACCTAAACAAAACCAAAGAGGACTAAGCGCATCTCCTTGATAAATTCCATTTCTGATTTGAACAGGCTCACTCCGTTCCGTTCTACTGCAAAGCCTAACTCTCCACTGCGTCATTACACATCGCAGAAATTCGACCAATCTGTTATTTATTTTGTAAATTTTTAAAACATGGATAAGGTACTCATGCGGCATAGAATCAAAGGCTTTTTTTTAGTCTATGTAAGCCAAGCTTATGTTTCTATTGTTTTTCAGTGCCTGCTGCACTACAACAGAGTCAATCGTCAGCTGGTCCTTACATCCTTGCGAGAATTTCCTGCATCCTTTCTGCATATCCGTTATTATATTATGTTCGTCACAATGTTGGTATATGCGGTTAGCTATGACCTTAGTAAGTAATTTGTATATGACCGATAAACATGTTATTGGCCTGTACTCAGCTGGATGTGTTGCTTCCGAGACTTTTGGTATTAAAAATGTGTTTCCAATTAGAAGTGACGCAGGCACCTGATTGGGACTATTTACAATTTTACTGAAAACTTTTGCAATTGGTAAATGTAGGGAAGTAAGTTTCTTTAACCAGATATTGTTGATTTTATCTGGACCGGAAGCTGTCCAGTTTTGTGTACTAGCTGCAGCGTCACGAATCTCTTGAGATGTGAATTCATCATATTGCATTTCAGGAATGTTCTCACATCGTGCCTCTTCGTTTTTAAACCATCTGGAGCTTGTATTAAAACTTTTCGGTGTGCTCCACATGCTCGAGCAAAACTCAACCATGCTTTGCATATGAGGATTGTTGTTCTGTGTATTACTTTTATTTGTTAGTTGTCTGTAAAAGGCTTTTTGATTACGGTTAAACAACTTGTTTTCTACTTTTCTTTGTCTGCTTTGTTTGTACCTTGCAAGGCGGTTTGCATATACAGTAAGTTGCTGCCGCTTTGTGTCCTTAAAGGCCACGAGCTCGTGCTCAGTCAAGTCACATAGTCTCCTTGG